>JAZKJV010000793.1:1354203-1437899 GCA_037367405.1 Ottelia alismoides
GATCGGTTGTGATTTTATTTCGAATTCAAATTTGATTCACTTTCTATTTTTGTAATTTCACCCCTCCTATATAAAGGAGATGATAGTCTATTGTAAGGACAGAACAGTTCAGTCGATATAAAAAATTAAGTTTTATCTCTCTTTGCCTCTCTCTCTCTCTCGGTGATCTTCGCGTTTCATTCCCGAAATCTCGCGCCACCGACGCGCTCTTCTCTTCTCCCACCCTCTAATCTCTTCTCCACCAAATATTTCCACCGTCAAAATTAATCTTTCACCGTTGGAATTTTCTATCTGCATCAGAAGGGCTCGTGTGGGGGAAGGTGATGTGAAGATATTGCGGAATCTACTGGAGAGGATTTGGCGGCGAAGGAAGGAGGCATCAACGTCGACTGTATGGCTAAAGGGATTTGGTGACGAAGGCACTTTGCATTAGAGGGCTGTCGTCGAAGGGTGCGGAAGAAGCAATTACGAGGGCACTAGAGTATGACCTGTCACTCGAGGCAAGGGGTGCGATCAAGTGGCGTAGACCTCGCTTCCTGGATGGAGGTGTTGGGGACGGAGAGATTGTGTAAAAGCTTTTGGTGGTCGGGGTTCCACTGAGGTGTAGAAAAGTTGAGGTGCTATGGGAGGCTTTATAGTGTATTGGCAATGTTGTAGAGGTTTGCAACACCGGTATGAGGCCAGACGAGGGGTCGGAGGTGGTGCTCCTGATGAAGGGAAGTAGCCACAATCACCTCTTCGAGCTACACAATGGATCGGTCGGAGACTCGTATCTTTATGTGACTCCTGCGATCGTTGAAGAGAGAAGGACAGGGACCACGCTCCGCAGAGGGAAGCTTGATGATCGGCTGTGTCGGGGGAGATGAAGTCTAAAGGTCTCTTTCAAGAAACTCTAGCATCAATTTCGACTCATTGAAGGTGGCAGCGCCCGACGATTCGAACGTGGGTTTGATTTCGTATTACCAGTCTAACTCGATCAAGTATCGACACATGAATCTGATTAACATGACTACTCATTCGAACCTGACTATGGTAGTTCCGATTCAAAACTCGGTTAAGGGTCTTCATTCTTGAAGCCAACTACGGGACACCCGATCTCAGATTCGAATGGGTCCATTATTCGGGTTCGGTGTTCCACTCGACTTTGGGGATGGTTTTGAGCTCAGTTGCGATTGTGATCGGTTTGGATGATGATGTAGATTTGAGGAGGACCTCGATAGCCACTTCTTGCGTGGTTGCATTCCCCAGAGCTTCTATAAAGTAATGTTGTCACAAGCTGAACATGTTAGATATCTAAGCTCTAGATTGAACGGGGGAGTGTTAGAGTACATGAGAGTTGTAACCCTTTGTAGAAAGTTTCGTGTTTTTTCAATATATGTGTTCATTCCCTAACCTAGTCTCTTCTTATATATAAAGGGATAGAGTTCATTATCAATGTGTCAATCTCTTCCATTCCTTTTCAGGGGAATGGTGTGGTTTTTAGGTCTAGACTTTGTGTATTATAGCATACACCATTGAGCATGACGTTTCAAATGAGGGCATACACAAGAGACACCGTCAAAAGAGAAACATAACATATATGCCTAGAAAGGATTAACATGAACCTTCACTTATATCGCGCAACTTAACATCCACAATATGACTTTAACATCCACAATATGACTTTAGTGTGCAAATACATAAATAAATATTATAATAAAAGAGATCTATTATGAACTCACTTCATGTTCTGTTGGTAGTGTAATCTACCTATCATTCAAAGGATCGGGGTTCAATTATTGGGCGGGCACCTATTTATGTTTCCCCTTCTTATTAAAAAAACCATTTTCAAGATTTTGTATTTTGCTTGCTATACCCACTCCAATGGTCTGGTGGTAGTGCAGTGTGTCTACTACCCAAAATACCAGGGTTCAAATCCCCCCTTGTGAGGGTTGAGTTAGGTTGCCGACGACCAGCATAAAAAATACTTGGATCTTTCAATATAGATTCGAGTAGGAATCCATGCAGCCGACCCTACTTAAAGTGGGAGAAAACTTCACCATTTTTTTGTATTTTTGCTCCAAGTATGTGAAGGACAACCTAGTTAGATAGCTTCATCACTCATTTTTATTATCCCTTTTTTTGTTACTGTCTAAGATATTATCATTCTACATACTTTGATCAAGTTATCTGATTTTTGATTGATTCCCATCTTTTTGATGGCCTAGGTTTCGAAGGACATCAAGTATGCTGATAAGATGCCAATTGTGCCTTGGGGGCCAAGGTTATTTCCTTTGACATAATTACTAATATAAAGTGTCAATGAGAGTCTAGCGCCAGAAAACCCACAGTCAGCAACCCGATTTAGTTTTTAAATCTTCTAGAAGAATTTGTTTTAGCTGAGCTTCAAAAAAAAAAGAATTTGTTTTAGCTGATTATGCTCTTTCACCTTTTGGTACATAGTCACGAAATGATGTTTTTTGGAGGGAAAAGAGGGTATAACGTCGAGAGGTCACCTACCCAATAACTTCTATATACTCACAATATAAAAAATTACAACCAAACCGTTTTATTACGTTTTCAACAACATTTTCAACGAACTGATATTTGGGAAGGGGGCAACTGAAATTTATAAATATGCAGAAGCGATTGCGAGTCCAAGTGTAGTACTTGTACTTTTCTCGGGGTAAAAACTAAGAACATGCATTTATCACAAGGCCAACTGGATTACTTATGTTGCAACATGTTCAGTTAATTATATTTAATTTCTTAGCGGCCAGAATAAATTGCAAGATTGGAAGAACCCACGCAAATAACATGAATCGAATGTCCTATTCAGTTCCTAAAATACATTTTAAGAGAACTGTGATGTGAATTTATTTGTGACTTGACTTAGTCATATTTTTCCATGACCTCTGACTTTCCAATTTACCAGACGTTCAACATATCATCATATTTGTTTCTTTGGATATTTAGTGTTAGGAGAATATTCTGTGCTAGGAGTATATTTGTTAGGAGAATATTTTATTTGCTAGGAATATTCTACAGGAGAATATTCTATGTGCTGGGAATATTATATATGCTAGGAGTATATTCTTAGGAGCATTTATGTATTTTCTCCTTTGAGCTCTCTAGGGTTTCATACTATATAAGAAACCCTAGACCCCTTGAATAAGATAAGTCCTTTTTCATTCTTTCAACTTCTTCCACATGGTATCAGAGCAACGGTCCTAGATCATGGTTCTGATCTAAATCCTGCCGCCACCTCATCCCCCCAAAACCAACGCCGTCACGACAACTAGGCACTCGGCCCGCTGCGCGTGGCCCATGGCCTTCTCCAAGCTCCCGTGCCACCATTAAGGTGGTCTCCTAGGCCCTTACGCTCCATGCCTCCGTGTTGTGCCGTGTCAAGCTCCGTCGCTTGGAGATAAGAAACACCTCCCTGAGCATTACCTCCATCTAGCAACACCTCCATCTAGCAACGCCTCCAATCTGCCATCACCAAGAACTTTCGAATCGCGATACCATATGAAATCGCGACACCATTACCTCCATCTAGCGACGCCTCCAAGCAACTTGACAACATCTATCATGCGTGATTAAAACAACTCCACAACTTCTGCTAAAGGTTCTCCAGAACTCTACTCCCATGGCAACTATTGCTACCACACATCTAGCTATTACCTCAGGTACTGTAGCCAACTCTACTATACAAGCACCAACATGGATTATTGACTCTGGTGCATCTACTAACTTGACTGGAGAAGGTAGTTTTTTGACCTCGTCTCAACCATCTTCCACTGTGAAGTCCATTCGGGTAGCAAACAATGCTCATTCTCTTGCTACGACCGTTGGAACTGTGGAGTTCTCCTCTAAGCTCAGGCTCACTGACATTTACTGTGAACATGATTTTCCTCTGAGTCTGCTATCTGTTCATAAGCTATGTGTTGAATTGAATTTGTTGAATTGAATTGTCGAGTGATTTTTGATGAGTTCCATTGCTATTTTCAGGACATCCGGACGATGCAGATTTTTGGTGGGGGACATGAGAAGAACGGTCTTTACCATCTTGATATCTCTGTTGATACAACCTTTGCAGGTGCTACCTCTGTGTCAGCTGACCCATTACTATGGCATTTATGGCTTGGCCACCCATCTGCCAAAGCTCTTTATCATATGTTTCCCGGATTGTCATCTCTGGAACCTTTTGAGTGTGAAGCATGGCAGTTCGGTAAATACCATCGTGATTCTTTTCCCCCTAGGACTGAGTCACGTCGATCATTACCTTTCTCTTTGATCCATTGTGATATCTGGGGACCTTGTCCTGTTCGTACTATTGCCGGTCATAGATACTTTGCTGTTTTTGTAGATGATTACAACATGTCTTCTTGGGTCTATCTGATCAAGGAGCGGTCCGAAATTAATAACATTGTCAAGTCTTTCTTTCAGCTTATTAAAACGTCTTTCTCTAAATGTATTCAGACTATTAGGACTGACAATGCTCTTGAGTTCACTCAACAGGATTTGGCATCTTTGCCACTTAGGGGATCCTTTACCAGACCTCCTGTCCATATACCTCACAGCAGAACGGGGTAGCGGAAAGGAAGCTTCGTCACCTTTTAGACACTGCTCGTACCCTGCTTACTCACATGAAGGTTCCCAAAATCCACTGGGGGGGATGCCGTTCTTACTGCTACCTACCTCATCAATAGGGTTCCGTCCTCAGTCTTCAAGGGGGTAACTCCTTTCTCACTCTTGTATCCTGACGAGGAACCTTTTCCACTTCCATTGAGAATTTTTGATTGCACTGCCTTCGTATACAATTTTCAGACCATAGATAAATTGCCTCCTCGTGCCATCAACTGTGTTTTCCTTGGATATTCTCATACAAAAAAGGGGTACAGGTGCTACGACCTTGCAAGTCATCGTTACTACATTTCTAAAGACGTCACTTTCTTTGAACAGACTAGTTATTTTACTCAGTCTGTCAGCGTCATACCCTTGGAGCTCCTACCACCACCCATTGTTTACAAAAGAAAACATACTAGTCATTCTGAACCTGTACCGTTACCTATTCCTTATTTGCAGGATGATGTACCATCTTATGATGTCCCCACCACTGTAGCTCCGAATGCTCCACAAGAACTCCTTATAGCTCTGCGTCAGACAAAAAGGCAATGTACTATATTCTCCGTGATCATTACAATGTATTGCAGGACCATGGTTGGAAAAAGTCTATGGATGAGGAGATGGATACGCTTACATCCAGGGTTACATGGGATCTTGTGTCGTGTCCAACATGTGTCAAGCCTGTTTCCTACCGATGGATCTTTACGACCAAACAGCCTCCTGATGGTTCTATTGCCAGGCTAAAGGCCAGGCTTGTGGCGAAGGGATTTACTCAGACTTATGGAGTTGATTACTTTGAGACGTTTTCTCCTGTAGCCAGGATGGGTTCAATTCGTACTATTCTCTCTGTTGCAGCTAATAAGAATTGGCCAATCTTTCAGCTCGATGTAAAGAATGCATTTCTATACAGTGACCTTGAAGAGGAGGTCTATATGATGCAGCCACCAGGTTACTCCGTCGAGGGGGAGCATGTGTGCCGATTCCGTAAGGCCATTTATGGTCTAAAGCAGAGTCCACGAGCTTGGTTTGACAAACTTACTAATGAGATAAGCTCTCTTGGCTTCCACAGAACAACATCTTATTATTCTTTGTTTACTAGACGACGATCCGCTGGTATGGTGATATTTGCTGTCTATGTAGATGATATGGTGGTTACTGGTGATGATGACAGAGGCATTCTAGAGACCAAGGCCTTCCTCCAAAAGGTATTTATCACCAAGGACCTTGGTCAACTCCGATACTTCCTCGGTATTGAGGTGATACGCACTGTAAAAGGATTACAACTATCACAACGGAAATACTGCCTGGATATTCTTACAGAGGCTGATTTACTTGGATGTAAACCATTTGGCATCCCAACAGAGGTACAAAAACATGCTACATCCGATGATCCTGAGTTTGAGGATACTATACAGTATAGAAGCCTCGTAGGCAAACTGATCTTCCTCACCGTTACTCGGCCTGATATAGCGTATGCTGTGAGCATAGTCAACCGCCATATGGAGAGACCTCTTTACAGTCATTGGCAGGATGTTCTTTCAATCCTTCGATATTTGAAGGAATCTCCGGGGCGAGGCCTCTTCTATAGGGTCAATGGTCACACTGATGTCACCGCTCATGCAGATGCAGATTATGCCAGTTCACCTGAGGATCGACGATCCATTACAAGCTATGCTATGTTTGTTGGTGGCAACCTTGTGACATGGTGAAGCAAGAAGTGAACTGTGGTTGCTAGATCGAGTGCAGAGGCAGAATATAGGGCAATGGCCCATGTCACTTGTGAGATTACCTGGCTTGTCTCCTTTTTACATGAGCTTGGACTTCATGTTACTACTCTTGTACCTTTATATTGTGATAACAAGTCAGCTACATACATTGCCACCAATTCGGTATTTCATGAGCGGACTAAGCACATTGAAGTTGACTGTCACTTCATTCGAGATGCAGTATGAGGAAGAAAGATTATTATCCCTCATATCTCCACAGACCTTCAACTTGCAGATATACTCACGAAAGCACTACCAAAGAAGCGTCTCTCATTGATGATTTCCAAGTTGGGCATGATCGACAGATATGTTCCAACTTGAGGGGGAGTGTTAGCAGAATATTCTTTGCTAGGAGTATATTTGTTAGGAGAATATTCTATGTGCTAGGAATATTCTACAGGAGAATATTCTATGTGCTAGGAATATTCTATATGCTAGGAGTATATTCTTAGGAGCATTTATGTATTTTCTCCTTTGAGCTCTCTAGGGTTTCATACTATGTAAGAAACCCTAAACCCCTTGAATAAGACAAGTCATTTTTCATTCTTTCATCTTCTTCCACATTTAGTATATGGAACAGGTCTTGGTTCTTCTATTAAACATTGCTAGACTGGTTTAATTGCTTCTAACAAATTCATTTGAATTTTTATAATTTCTTCTTAACCAACATCAACTGCTAAGAGTGGCACAGAGAAATAATAAAAAATGAATGACTTGTCTTATTCAAGGGGTTTAAGGTTTCTTATATATCGTGAAACCTAGAGAGCTAAAAAGCAAAAAACACAGAGTCCCGAGAGGGGTTACATGTCTCAATAATAAATAAACGAAGTAGCCCAATAACAAAATAACTCTACCATTCTTCATTAAGTTGGAGCATATCTATCGATCATGCTTAACTTGAAAATCTATCACGAGAGGTGTTTCTTTGGTAGTGTCTTCGCGAATATATGCGAACTGAAGATCTATGAAGATATGAGGAGTAGTGATGTTCCCTCGTCATACTGCATCTTGAATGAAGTAACAATCAACTTCAATGTGCTTAGTCCACTCATGGAATACGGGATTGGTGGCAATCCATGTAGCAAACTCGTTGGCACAATATAAAGGTAAGTGAGTAGTAGCAGGAAGTCCAAGCTTCTGTATAAAGGAGACAAGCCAGACAAGATTCGAGAAATCATGATATATCAACGATATAGAGCGATATGACGATATATGCCCCTGAAAAGGTCTTCCCTTCGCAAATGGTCATGGATATAGGCTATATTTCAACATTATATCATCGATATGTCACTGAAATATCATATCGACATGGGACATATATATAGTGTGATATGGATATTTAAACCCATGAAGACAGGTAATCTCACAAGTGGCTTGAGCCATTGCCATGTATTCAACCTCTGCACTCGATCTAGAAACCACTATATGCTTCTTGCTCCGCCATGTAACTAGGTTGCCACTGACAAATATAGCATAGCCTGTAGTTGATCGTCGGTTCTTAGGGAAACTAGCATAATTTGCTTCTGCATCAGTGTGGACATTGATCTCATAGAAGAGAACTCACTCGGGAGATTTTTTCAGATATTGAAGGATCAAAAGAACATCCTACTAATGACTATAGAGATGTCTCTCCATGTACTGGCTTCCTCTGGTCATAACTTATGATATATCTGGCCTAGTGACAATGAAGTAGAACGGTTTGCGCATTAGGCTTCTATATCATGTAGTATCCTCAAACTCGTGATCAATGGATGTATAGTGTTTTTATAGTTCTGCTGGGATGCTAGATGGTTTGCATCCAAGTAGGCCAGCCTCTGCAAGAATATCAAAGCAATACTTTCGATGTGATAGGTGCAATCACTCTGTAGTACGTATCACCTCACTGCCAAGAATGTATCGGAGTTGACTAAGGTCGTTGGTGCAAACACCTTCTGGAGGAAGGCTATGGTCTCTAGATTGCATGCTTTATCATCACTAATAACTACCATATCATCAACATAGACGACCGGTACAACTACAACCGTATCGGTGGACCGTTGTCTGACAAAAATAGAATAGTCAGATATCGTCCTGTGGATGTCAAGAGACCTGTGGATGTCAAGAGAGTTGAGTCTTAGTAGTAAGCATGTCAAATTAAACTCGTGGACTCTGTTTTAGGCCATAAATGGCCTTACGAAGTCGGCACATATGCTCTCTTTCGACGGAGTAATCCGATGGTTGTATCATGTAGACCTCATCCTTGAGGTTGCCATACGGAAAAACATTCTTCACATCTAGCTGAAAGATGAGCCAGTTCTTATTAGCAGCAACAAAGAGAATTCTGCGGATAGATCTCATCCTGGTCACTAGAGAAAAAGGCTCAAAGTAGTCCATGCCATAAGTCTGTGTGAAGCCACTGGAGAAAAAGTCTTAACGTAGTCCACACCATCGGTCTAATAATGAAACCATTAGGTGATTCTTTGGTCGCGAAGACCATCGGCATGCAACATACTTGATGCCATGGGGACATGACGCAAATCCCACGTACCCTTGGAGATAAGTGCATGCATCTCCTCATCCATGGCTTTTTTCCGATCATAGTCCTGTAATGCACTATGATGATACTAGAGAATATAAATAGCCATTAGAATATCTGTAAATTTCCTACCACAACTACACTGTCAGTGGAAGTAAAATGTGACATGTGATGTATGGTACATTACCTTTTTGTTCGCGTAGAGTTATATGGAGTTATGGTGGAGCATCCTGGGATTGCAGTGGTGGGGACACTCGAAGAGTGCATGTCATCTTACAAGTAAGGAACAAGCAATTGTACGTGTTGAGACAGTTACTATTTTTAGTATGTTCCTTTATGTAATTTTTTATTATTTGTTTCATCTTTTTGTAATTTGCCCAATGGTTCTTCTCCTATATAAGGGAACCCTTGGGCCTCTGATAATGCATGTTACACTTCCCAGCAGAACGGTGTTGCCGAGCGCAAACACCGTCACTTACTTGATGTGACCAGAACATTGTTGATACAGAGTCGTGCTCCTCATTCTTACTGGGGTGATGCTGTCCTTACTGCTTGCTATCTGGTAAACCGTATGCCCTCGTCCGTGTTAGGAGAGAAGATTCCTTACTCGATAGCGTTTCCCGAGAAAGATCTCTTCTCTCTTACACCTCGTGTGTTAGGATCTGTTGCCTTTGTTCATGATGTCTCTCCAGGGCGTGACAAGCTCTCTCCTAGAGCTATCAAGTGTGTTTGTCGACTACTCTCGTACCCAAAAGGTGTATTGCTGCTTTGATCCACTAAGCCAGAAGTACTTTATTAGTGCTGACGTTACTTTCTTTGAGTCGGTCATGTATTTTTCTCCTACAGGTGACAGACTTACTCCATCTGACTCTAATGAAGAGATATACATCCCACCACCTCCTACTGTTGGTTCTTCACCTTCACGTATTCCTCCTCCTCCACCACCTCCTCCACCATCTTCTCCACCACTTCTGTTGGTTCAATTCTTACCTCGTGATGTTCCTCGCAGATCTCGCTATGTTCGCCATGCTCACAAGACTTGCCCATCATCCAGCACGCCTCAGGTATGTAATGAGCATATTATTTCTACTGATGGTTGACTGTACAACAGGAGGAGCAGATACCCTCTCAAGAGGAAAATATACATGCCCAGGACTTGGCAGATGATTTTAATGTACCAATTGCTCTGTGAAAGCAGAAACGAGCGTGTGCTACTTACCCTCTTGCAGCCCAGATTTCTTTGAGCAGATGCACATCTCTCTCAGTGACAGCATGCACAGATGCAGATTATGCTGGGTGTCCAAAGTATAGAAAGTCTACGTCTGGATTTGCAGTGTTCATAGGGATTCTCTTGTTTCATGGAAGAGTAAGAAGCAGACTGTGGTTGCTAGATCAAGTGCTGAATCGGAATACAGGGCCATGGCACAGGCTAGTACAGAGATGATGTGGGTTAGATCCGTTTTGACTGACCTGACCATAGAAGTACCTCTTCCCATGCACCTCCAATGTGATAATCAAGCCGCTCTCTTCATTGCAAATAACCCAGCCTTTCATGAGAGGACGAAGCACATAGAGGTGGATTGCCACTACACTCGTGACATGATACAGAAAGGTATTATCACTACTACGCATGTCAGCTCTGGAGACTAGACAACAGATATACTTACAAAGGCTCTAGCGAGAGGACCTTATCAGAGATGTTGTTCCAAGCTGAGTCTTATTGATATCTACGCTCCAGATTGAGGGGGAGTGTTGAGATAGTTACTATTTTTAGTATGTTCCTTTATGTAATTTTCTATTTTTTATTTCATCTTTTTGTAATTTGCCCATGGTTCTTCTCCTATATAAGGGAACCCTTGGGCCTCTCATAATGCATCTCAGTATGTTCCTTTAACAGTACATGATCAAAATAGGTAGTGTGCTTTCGTTTGTAGACAATGGTTGAAGGTAGTAGATCCAAAGGTATGCCATTGGCAGACTGAGTAAAGTAGATGCTCCGTTTAATGAAAGTGACGTCAACAGAGATGTAGTAATGATGACCAGTCGGATCGTAGCAATTTTACTCGTTTTGAGTGCGAGAATACCCAAGGAAAACACACTTGATTGCACGAGAAAATAATTTATTTGTAGTATGGAAGTTATGAACAAATGCAGTATAATCAAAATTTCTCAATGCCAGTAGAAGTGGCGTCTCATTGGGATCAAGGTTGCAGAGATCGGTAGTCAGTACTCGGTCGATGGGGTCACTGACTAGAGATTAATCGACAATCAAACGACTAATCTGATTTAGTCGGTCATTAGTCGATTTTGAATTTTTTTAATTATTTTAAATATATAAATCATTTTTATACATATATTCTTATATATTTGCATAGATTAGTACATTTTCTATACTATCATAATGAAATAAAAGAAGCAACTAACTTTAAATATAATATTAAGTATATTAGAATAAGTTTGCTTTTTAAAAAAGAAAAAAAAAGCTATATGTAAAGATCGGCTGAGTAGTCGATCCGATTAGTCGGGTTGACCGATTAATGACCGACTAGGCCTAGTTGAGTCGGCTACCCCCCCCCCCCCCAATTCGACTAGTCAAACGACTTTACAACAGTGATTGGGATATAACAGACTCGAGAGAAAGGAGAACTACACCCTACAGAACATACAATGGGATCTTGTTCATGAGATGAGTGATAATAAGAATGGCATTCTCCCAGTAGGTCTCGAAACCTTCATGTGAGTGGATAATGACCATGCAATGTTGATGAGGTGATGAAGTTTCCTTTTCGCTATCCCATTTTGCTGGGTGGTATACGAACATGAAGATTAATGAAGTGTCCCTTGAGAGGCAAAGAAAGATACCAAGTCCTGTTGGGTAAACTCAAGAGCATTGTAACTTTGTATATGTTGAACACAAGCAGAGAAAGATGTTTTAATAAATTGAAAGGACTTGATAATTTTATTAATCTCTAGCAGTTCTTTTATTAGATCGACCCAAAGAATATCTGTTATAATCGTCTAGAAAGATCACAAAATATCTTTGACTACCCAAAGTGCAGACCAGACAAGGTCCCCAAACATCACAATGAACCAAATCAAAAGGTAAAGTCCGACATGACTCAATCCTAGGGGAAAGTGAGGTCCGATGATGCTTTCTGAACTAACATAACCCGTACTCAAACAACTTTACTGAAGAGAGTTCATGAAACATCATGGAGAGAGATTTAGCAAAGGGGTCTCCAAGTTGAAAATGTCAATGGAATGGATGAGTGGAGATGGAAGATGAACCGTCAAAGGTATAATATGAAGGGATGTCAAGATAGTAAGTGGCATTCTTCTCATGTCTCCCACCAAAAATCTGCATCGTCCAGATGCCCTAAAAATAACAATAGAGCTCATAAAAAATCACACGGCAATCTTACTCAACATAGAGCTTATGAACAGATAGTAGGCTCGAAAGAAAATCAAGAACAAAGTGAACTCTAGTGAGTCATAGCTTGGAGAACTCCATGGACCTGACATTGGTAATAGGGGAATGAGTCTCGTTGGCAACCCTAATCTTCTTCGCAGTGGAAGAGGATTGAGAGGTTGTAGGCTACCTTCTCCCGTTAAATGAATAGAGACACCATAGTCAATAATACATAGTAACCAAGTTCGCAGTAGTAGTCTCATTAGTAGTGACATCAAACCTCTGTAGTAGCTCCATCAGGCATGAGTAATCCGTGGTGGAGAGTTGGACCGTTTGTCCACTAGGATCCTTATGAGGTATTTTTATTACTGTTGCATCATAGTCAGATGCAATGTTGGCATGTGGGGGCATGCAAAGTTTTGTCCAACACCTCTCTGATGGGTGATTGGTCTTCTGGTAATGGATGCATGACATGCAGCCACGACCTCGGCTAAGACCAGAATAACGAGCTCGGCCTCCTCGGTAGCTAAAACGACCTCCTCGTACAGAGGAATACGAAAGGCAAAGTTCTCCACCAACTGTGGAGACTGAGTGCTGATACTAGTACTCTCCATATGTTGTAGACATCCAAAGATGCCCTTAATGAACAGAAGAGTATCATATATAAGGAATTGTTCCTTCACATACTGATAACGAGGATGTAGGCTGACTAGAAATCTGTAGACCTTCCATTCTGATTGCTCTGTCACCTATTTCGTACAACAGGTCAGTTGAAATATTGCAAACTCCTCGTAGAGGCAATAGTACTCTACAAGAGTGGACCCCTTGAGATGGGAACCAAATCCACATAAAGATGTCGGCCAAACGAGACTTGGTAGTTTTCCGAGAGTACGCATGTGCCAGTTTTTCCCACATCTCCTTCGCGGTCTCCTTGTATAGGAAGTTCGCCACAATGTGGGTCTCAATGCTATTGGTTATCCATGTCATGGCATGATAGTTGTCTCCAAGCTCGTAGTCCTTATCTGCCTCCTTCAGAGGTTCTTTTGTCAACATCAATATCTTCATCTGACCTCCGAGAGCACACAATTCTCTGTACCCTTATTTTGATAGAAGTTCCCTACATCATCATAGAGGGGGTAGTTAACATGGGTTGGTCTCAGTGGGAGTCGTGGCTATCTTTGTCAGAGGTATGGAGAATAAAAAAGAAGATGATCAATTCGGTCACACATCTAGTATGTGAGATCCAAAGCCGAGATGTGGTTTACTACTACAAAGGATGCCCGAGAGAGGGCTGGAGGCAATAGGATGCCCGAGAAAGGTTTGGTGATGATACTAGGTATGGCGAGGGGGTGATGCGACCTTGGAGGATGTCCTGGACAGATCTCGGTGGAGACAGAAGCTGCTTGAGAACTCCCCGAAGGGGCTATCAACAGCAGAGATAGCCCTGGAGGGGCTAGTGACAGTCCGACGGTAGTCTTCGACTGGCAGCGAAACTAAAAGTCCTATGTGACTGAGTTTGCGGTGCATGCACTCGTCAACAGAAGTGCTCTAAGGCCCCGTGCTTGGAGACAGACCCACATGGGGCCTGTGGATGAAGAAAAGCCCGCACGAAGGGCCAAGTAGAAGGTGGTGCTCACGCTTAGTGATGCGAATTGAATCGGTGTCGACGAAAGTAATAAATTTTTGGTGGATTTTTGGTAGAAGAAAAGAGAGGGATTGAGAAGAACTCGTCGGGAATACGAGAGGTTGAGGGAGAAGAACGCAGAGATTGCGGGAGGAGGGAGGAGAGATAGAGAGAGATAATGAGATAACTCAAATTTTTGTTAATACTTGACTGACTAAAAACACTGGACCCTCATCCCTTTATATAGGAGGGATGGATTTACAAAATAGAAAACTAATTAATTTGACCATTAATTATCCTAATTGGACTCTAACTAATTTAACCGACAAATTTAAAATTCAAATTGAGATCACGCACGATCTCTTTATTTAAAATAAAATTGCGACAACTTTAAAAAACGTAAATAAAATTAACGACCATAATTTAATTAAATAGACGGTCCTATGTGTCGAGTTCACGCTGCATCAACTCTCCTCCGCTTTAAAAATTCGTCTCTCGACGAATTGCTGGATCTGCAGGCTTGGAGGGCGAATCTGCGTGCTCAGTCATCTTCTGGAAGAATTGGTGTGGCGCAAACAGTGGAATCCATACGCGGGCGTGGGTGACGCAGCCTTCATAGTTGAAGAACATGTGTGGCGCGAATGGCGGCGTCTTCTCGATCGTTGTTTCTTCCTTGTGGTGACCGAAGAATTGATGAGGCATGAACAACATAGCCTTCGGAGATCCCATAACCAATGTGTGGCACAAACCAAGGATGAGAGGAGATGTGGGTATTGTCTTCACCCATAGGACCCTTTTATAGGCAAATCCCACAGTCCTAATCCTAATTGTAGAAGGTGACAACCTCATTTCCTTTTTCCCAGCACTTTTCTTTAAATAATCTTGCTCCCAGGGGTTGCAATGCAATTTTTTTACCCCTTCAACCAAAACAATGCCTCCTACATTCCACCCAACTTTAACCTTTATATAAAAGGTTTTAGGAGGAGGAATACCTCTGTAATTTTCCCAATAATAATTCAATTCCCTAATTTTATGGGATTGGTTGCACGAGAGAGGAAAATAAGGCAGTTCATGAGGGACGCCTCTCTTCCCTCGTCTTAGGCAGCGTTGAACCCTAGAGTTAGGGCTCCGATGGCGACGCAGACGAAAACAATGCCACTGACGACATCACGATTGAAGGCGGCGTGCTTAGTGGCATCGGGCTTTGCGCAGGCGGCGAGGAGTCATGCGGAGGAGATGGCGGCTTGGGTCGGATGGCGGTACCCAACGACGATGCCACAAACAGGGGAACCTCGGGTGGCGCGGCAGAGGGTGATGGCGCCAGAAAAGACGGTGCTGGCGGCAACCGCACTTGAAGTGCACGTGATGTCGTGAGAGGGCTACTGGAGGGGCGCATGATGGTGGGGTTGGCGTGTTTGTCCGAAGAGGTGCCGCGCGGACGCCGCACGGGGCTGGGCGTTGACGGTGGTTGCGTGTGAGGCAGCGCTCAGGTTGGGTACGGGTTGTGCGCGAGTTGCGGTCTCGGATCGCATGTTGGTTGTCCGAACTGCATCTTCTATGCTGGATGGTGGCGTAGTGCGGGACCGGCGAGAGTGCAGGCCATGTAGGATGGGGAACTGGTGGCACGGGGGTGGAGCCGGGAGGTGGCGGAGGTGGTGGTGGGACAGGGAGGGTCGCCTGGGGTGCAAGTGTTGCGACGAGAGAGGCCAAGTTATGGGGATGTCGTCGGAAACCTGCGGAAGGGTCGTGGATGGTGCCAGAGCCGTTCCCAGGGGCTTTTGCGAGTCTGAAATTACCGGGACAGCGCTCGGATCGCTCTTTTTTTCTTCCAAAACGGCCTGGACAGCGGTCGGATCTGTGCTCCCAGCGGGGTGTTCGTTGTTGCCGGCGAGATCTTCATCGAATACGGGCCCCGAATCTTCGTTTTCTTTACATTTTAATCCCTGGACAGCAACTTCGATTTCGAATCCAGATTCTTCGTCCGTACCTTTGTTTTTTGCTTCGAAATCGGATTGAACAGCGGTTGCACAGATCTGATTTTGGTTGTTGGCGGTTGAATCTTCATCGATTAGCGCATCTAACCATGCGTGCACCTTGATGCATGATATAAGTCGCTGATGGAACTTCTTCGAGCGCGAAGCATGAGACGGACGGTCGAGACCAAACTTCAAACACCAATATCCAACAGGATCGTCGAATCGTAGGGACGATTCGGTTGCCATGCTCTGATACCAAATGACGCGAACGAATTTTCGCGGCGTCGAAAATAATATATTTTTTTGTGGAAATTTTGGTGGAAGAACAATGGAGGGATTGAGAAGAAGAACTCGTCGGGAATACGAGAGGTTGAGGGAGAAGAACACGGAGATCGCGGGAGGAGGGAGGAGAGATAGAGAGAGATAATGAGATAACTCAAATTTTTGTTAATACTTGACTGACTAAAAACATTGGACCCTCATCCCTTTATATAGGAGGGATGGATTTACAAAAATAGAAAACTAATTAATTTGACCACTAATTTTCCTAATTGGACTCTAACTAATTTAACCGACAAATTTAAAATTCAAATTGAGATCACACACGATCTCTTTATTTAAAATAAAATTGCGACAACTTTAAAAAACATAAATAAAATTAACGACCATAATTTAATTAAATAGACGGCCCTATGTGTCGAGTTCACGCTGCATCACTTAGCTGAGGAGGAGGGTTCACATGTGGCCGATATAAGAAATATACCGATTTTTTGGAAAGAATATGTCAAATCTGTATTGCAAGTTTTATTGAGATGCTATATTATGGTGTATGATTTACTTTGAAATACAGAACATAAGTAGAACCGTCAATGATGATTGTGGAACCTTAAAAAAGGGATAACATAAGTAGAACCGTCAATATGATGGTGGAAACCTTAAAAAAATGGATAGTACATCTAACTATATATTTTTCATGCACAATATATGGATATTAAATCTGGTGATATGGATGAGAACCCAATGATATCCACTAAAGATCTCATTATTTGGATGCTTATAACTTTTTATCTTGTATCAACAAAATGCATTCTTAATTTTTGTAACAACAACAAAGCCTTTTCCCACATTAAGTAGGATCAGCTACATGGATTTTTTGCCTCAATTCATATTTATTTTGGGACATTCTCGAACTTAGATCCAAATAACTGCTCTTTGGATAGTCTCATTCCGACACTTATTGGGCCTTCTTTGCTCTCTTTTAACTGGCTCAACATCCCAATTCTCGCATCTTCTAACTGGTGCATCGGTTGACCTTTGCAAGTGGCCAAACCATAAACAATCTTTTTCTCATCTTATCATCTATTGGAGCAACACCAACTTTCCTTTTAATCACATCATTCCGAATCTGACTTTTTCGTGTAACACACCCGTCTTAGCATTTTTCATTTATGCTACTACTAATAATTCCTTATTTTTTAATGTTAATATTTATTCAACATGATTTTCAGCTCTTAAGAAGTTTAAGACTGAAATTTAATATTATATAAAATAAGAATCACAAGAATTATATTACTGGTACTCTTTGTACAGGAAGTTGTTACTAACCTATCCTGATGCATATGGAAGAAATGAAGGTTTGGAGTGTGGGATGGAGAACAGAGACATGGAGGTTGAGATTACAGGGAGATAAAGAGATGGAGTGAGAGAGAAGGGAAAGAGATGATAGAGAGAGAATGAAGAGATGCGAGCAAAATGGGGAGGAGATTGAAGAACAAGGGGTGGGGGAATGGATGATAAGTATCGATGGAGGGAGAAAGAGAGATGATAAATAAAGAAGGTGAGGGAGGAGGGTAAGAGATAAGGGAGAGAGAGTAAGAAAGAGAGAGGAGGGAGGAAGTGGAGAGGAAGATAGAGGGAGGAAAGAGAAGGAGATTCTTTCGTAAAAAAATAATCCTCTTGATTGTTTGTTGTCTCGTTTCATTAGCTAAATGCCCATTTCATAGATGAGATTTACAACAGGGTGGAAAGTATAATATTGTTCTCTAGACTATATAGTAGAGGAGAAAAGAGGAGAAATATCTAAATTAGCAGAATGCTATTTTAGAATATTCTAAATGCATAGGAATGGAGGGATTATTGAGACTTCCACCAAAATGGAGGAAGAGGATTCTAGATTCTATCCTTTAATTATTTATAATAAAAACTACAACAAGGTTCTTCAAATTTGATATTTATGCTTAGTTACTGCTTAGTTACTTGAAATTCGAATTAATGGTCTATAAATTTGTTAAGGGGCTTATTTTGCTGCATTTACACCCATTCCCTTTGAAAAACTCATCTCTTGATAAGCTGCCTTTGCCAGTAGTTGATGGTGATAAAAACTTTATAGTCGATAAATTTCAAGGTGATTGAAGGCCTGCTTGCAAATTTTATGTATTCTGAATTTTAAAACAAACTTCAACATCGGAAGGTTTCTCCCCAAATTTTCATATATTTGCATTCTTCTTGCACCTTCAAAAACCTTAAAAGTTTTTTGAAATTTTCTAGTGATTAGGTCTCTATGCGATATCCTTTTGCTTATGTTTTTCTACTATTCTTCTTTATGCATAGACAGGGGAAGGAAACATTATTTTAGGAACGGTTCCAGAATAAGACATTGTGTTTTGTGACAAATTTGGTAATACCACAATAAAAGACACTATGAACGAGTCATGATACATATTATTGACTGTTATTGTTGGAGGCTCTAAGTACATTGTCTTCATCTAAGACACGAGAATGCTGTCAAGTGGTATTGAGTGTGTAGTTGATGATGATATTGCTTGCTCCTTCTCCCTTTTAAGGCTCTAAACTCTTCTCTTATAGAATCCACAACTTGCAAGATCTGTGAAAAAGCTAAAGATTCACTAATCTCCATGCAAAACTCGCAAACTTCAATTAACTTGCATCCTTAAGATGAAGGTGGTTGACACCTTATTCTTTTTCTCCTCCACGAGTAGTTTACAAAATCCTCAAAACAGTTTGAATGCCATGCTCACATGGTGCCAGCTGAAGAGAGGAATGCTGGAAATGTGGTGAGGGGAGAAGAGAGACAGAGGAAACAGATTACAGGGAGATTGAGGAATGAGAGAGAGTGAAGAGATGTGAGATGGAGAAGAGATGGGAGGGGGGATTAGAAGTGTTGAGGGAGGGTTGAAGAGAGATGAAAACTAGATAGAGAAATGGAGGAGGGAAAGAGATAAGGAGAGGATGAGGGAGAGGAGGGAGGAAGAAGATAGAGGTAGATAGAGGGAGGAAAGTGAAGGAGATTCTCTCACTTATAATGTAATCTTCTTGATTCTTTGTTGTCATTCCATTAGCCAAAATGCTCATTTTATAGACGGGCTATACAATATGGTAGAGAGTACAATACTATTCTAGAATAATCTAAACATATCATTTCTTGGCAGATCCCTTCTGCTTTTACTCGACAGCTGTTCTCTTTATGTAAAAAAATCTAGCAGTTTGATCAGGATTTATGTTGCATTGCTTGATACTCTGATAAAAAATTGTTAATAATGATTTTGGATTGAGCATGAAGCTGGTTGTTTCTTTCCCCTGAACCAAAAATATATGCTTGTGCACAAACTGTCTGTAAACCTGTAAAGTTGTGAGTGGATGATGTTTTGTAGAGGGTATATCTGTGAAAGATGGGTCAATGAAGGATTCAAAAGCATGACATTTGGAAAGGAAATTGTTTTCTTTGATTATGAGTGATGGATATCACGAAGAAAAGAGCAAACATGCAATAGTGCACGGTTTTACAAGGTATACCCATAATTGGACAGCATGTTAGTTCTTCACTGATGACTTCATGGATGACTTTCAAAATATCTGTATCCAGTGGGAGTTAATATAGCGACTCCCAGTTCTGCTAGATACGGATACATAAAGCCCGAAATCCGACTAGAATAATACATTGATCTTAGTGGATAACGAAGACTGTTTAGGGCACCGTTTACATTGGCAAGAGGTTGGTTATAAATTAAGAGGGTACGTGAAAAACAAAACAAAGAATGCACCGAAAGAAGTCCCGTATCTTGTACCTAAATCAATTTATAATATCTGAGTGATGAAGGTAAATGACTGCTTACAACCAATTATAGTCGCATCTTTATTTATTATGGGTCTGAGTTTTTGATTGTGGTCTGCAAATAATTAAGATGATTTCTACTAGAGTTTTCTTACACATCATGCTTTTGTCAATCCATTGACAGCTCTCTACTTGAATTTTAACATATATCTATTTCATATATGGAATAATATCCAATTTCTTCTTTTAAAAACAGCAATCTCCGATTTCTTATTTTGTCGTATGGTTGGTTCAATGGAGTGAGGCACGTGCAGGTTTAGCAAGTCAAGCATAAAGGATATGCGCATCAACATGGCGATTTCTGCTGTCTTTGTAAGTATTCTGAAAGAAAATGATTAGTATGATATTTCATTAGCTGTTACTATTTGATCTCAGAAATAAATTATATACACTTGAAATTTGAAGGCTGCAATTTTAAGTGCAGAAGTCTAGTGCCATGATCCTCGTTGTTGACATGTTTTAGCTTTGATCTTTTAGGGTGGGTATAAATCATTCTAGGAATATTTCTTTCAGAACAGTAAGTTCTTTTCAGAATGAAGTCCCTATCACAATGGGAAGGGTTAATACCATAATTTGTTTAAAACCCTCAAGCCAGAGATAACATATTGTTTATTTCTTCGTGATATGGAGTCAATAGTTTCTTGAGATTTTTATTGTACCTTTCAAGACGTGCAAATTAACATTAGCGGTGCTCTATACCGCCGGTGAAAGGAGTGCAATATTAGTGCTTGAGTGCAGGTTTAAATTTTAAAGCAGCCATCAATGCTGATGAGAAGGCAATATAAATACATTAACGAATATTGTTTGTAGTGAGCTGAAGCTGCTGAACTCTAATGGACCCATAAAACCCCTATTCATACAATGCTCAGCTTTAATTGTTTCGCTTGTGTATTTGACATTGCAAAATAACATGTGTTCTTGGTTTTAGTTAATATTCGATTCAGAGGGTGCAGAACTTATTGGGCTAACCACCTTCAAACCAAAAAAATCAACATCGAATAAGATTTATGATCAATATAAACATAAACAATATCACATCATATTGCATTTATCATTCCAACATTGCTAACCATTCAAGCACCTACTATTCACAAAAGGGTTATGCCTCTTACAATCATTTGAAAGAAGCTTACTACAACCTAACTTAACCTTGCAACCATTCGAATAGGAGGGTGAGGGTGATTAACACGTGGTAATGGAGCAAGGATGAGTTCTCGATTAAAGCTTAATATAGTGCACTCAAAGAACGCCTTGAATCTAGGTCAATATTTCATGTTAGGTTGCTAGCAGATGTAGAAAGCAAGGACATTGTTAAAGGCATGCTTGCATGCACATGGCTTCTGAGGTGCATCGTTAAAGGCAATTTGTGGTTGTGCATGCAACCACAAATTAGGTGACCAAAAGAAATTGGTCATCAAAATTTTAAAGTAGTTCCTATACGACGTCGGCCCTTTTTCCTTTCGCAAAAAAATTAAAACAGTTGATTGGTATAAAAAGTTAGTTGACTTAAAAAATCAACCTTAGATAGGATTAACATCCCAAAATTTGATCGTATGGTAAAATTTAGTAGGTTGGAATTATTGACTACTCGATTGAAAAATCGAGGTAGCAAGCATATATACTACAATGGATTTTCTGGTCTTCATCGACAACATTCATCACCAGCTCCGAATCATCTCCTTGGATCTCGTCCCAAGCAATATCCAATCTCCAGAACCATCATCAGAACCCTCTTTAATTGAACCCTAATCTCATTCCGAGGTCCCAGATCATTGGATCTCGTCATCACTAGAGGAGGGGCTCGAAGGAGGAAGAGAAAGAAGAAGAAGACAAAATTACCGTAACTTTTCAATCTAATTGCTCTTATGTCCCAAAAGTTAATGTCCGTTTGGGACGAGGATAGACGACAACTAACTTGAGGGGCACAAGTGATGAAATTGCAAGAAATCAGGGGCATAACTGATATTTGAAAAAAGGAGTGACATAATTGATATTGCAATATCTAAGAGGGGCACAAGTGATAAAAACCCTTTAAAAAATGATTAGTCGACTGGTTTTTGCTTGTGTTATAAGAATATATAAGAACTCTTAAGATATTTTTTGTCAGATAGTTTGACTTCTTTTCTCGAGCATTTCTTAAGTGCTTTATTCTCTTTATCTTTGACACGAGATTAGCTTTGAGAGTTGGTCTTTGTGAAATAGTCCTTGCTTCTCTCCTCCCGTCTCTAAGCTTTCTTGACTTTAGCTCTTCGTTTTCTATCTTCTTGAGTAAGGTTCAGAAATGAGATATGCAATATTTGTTCGGTCAGACGGTGTAAAGAGATTAAGTGGATATGCGGAGGAGCATGGCCTTAAATTTTGCCGAAATTCGACCGAATTTCGGTCGAATTTCGATTTCGGTGGGTGATCGAAACTCGACCGAAATGCCTATATCGGTCGAAATTTAGGGGGGGCTAGTTCAAAAAACAACCGAAATGATCGAAATTTCGGTCGAATTTCGACCGAAATTTCATTTCGGTCACTTAACGAAACGAAACCGAAATCCGACTTTTAAGGCCTTGCGGAGGAGTATACGGGGGTAGGTGCACCATCCATGAACCTATAGAAAAGTAACCCACGGCAATCATAAAAATGAGCTATATGTCACATTTTTGACATAATACCCTCCATGTTTAATGCACTGATTTTTTTTCCAAAGGGGAAGGGTATATCAGATCCCCATATTCGAATTCCTAAACGATCCATATAAGATGTGTTTCATACGCACCACATACACAACCATATGCACCGCATAGACCACATATATGGCTGCATATGAGGTTAATGTGGTCCGCATATGCGCTCGGGCCGCGTAGTGACCACATATTGGATATGTGCTTCGATAGGGGTACCGAACAAGGCCTTAAATGTCGGTTTCGGGCACCATTTCGGTGACTGACCGAAACAAAATTTCAGTCGAATTTCGACGGAAATTTCGATCATTTCGGTCATTTTTTGTACTAGGACCCCCATATTTCGGTCATTTCGGTCGAATTTCGATTTCGACATGATATCGAAATTCGACAGAATTTCGCCGAAATTTGAGGCCATGGTACCGAATACGCATATACGGCCACCTGGACCACATATCTGAACCTTATTCTTGAGTCATTCTTCTTTGTTCTTCATCTTTGGATAAGTGAGTCAGCTTCTCTCCTTTTTCTTGAGCTCTGTGCTTCATTACTTTGATCTGAAAGAATGATTTTTATGCCAAACAGATATGCAAATTGTTCTTTGTCGTTGGCAAAAACTAGGATACTAACATTGTAATCATTCAGAAGTTTATTATAAAGATCCGACCTGGAGGGTTTCTCGTGGAATAGGGCAGTCTTTTGACACCATTCTGAACTATATAAACCATGTTATTTTCTCTTGTTTTTGTTCAGCAGCACATACTCTATCTATATTCCCACAGAACATATAGAGGGCTTTGGGACAAGAGCTTTCCCTTGGCATTTTATAGACCTTGTAATCAGAGAGGAGTTTTATGTAGAGTGTATGCATCTCAGTGTTAAGGGTTTGTTGTGCTAATGTAATGGTGGAGACTGAGCTGGGACTTGTGTAAATTCTTGGTTTTTTGATGGTTTATGTATCTGGATGTTTGCTCATCTTGACTTCTCAAGTAGTCATCCTTCGACTTTTCCAAAGCAAGCTCCATTATTGATATTCGTTGAATGGATGAATGTGAGAAAATATGCTTTAAGAAGCTTAAGAGGGATATATTTTTTTGTAAGATTTGCCGGTAGGCGGGGAATCAAACGCTGTGAATGCTTAGGGGGAGAGATCTGTACTAAATTCAGGAAGAAATGGGGCGAAATACACCCCCCAAGAAACGAGGCATGCTGCTGCAGTATGCACATATGGTCGTACCCAATACGCTGTATTTATTCCTATTTGCAACCCTGCCTATATGCCTATGTTGGAATATATGACAACAAATTCAATTCCAGATAAAGCCACAGCTGACTTGTCGCGTCTTATCTTGATTGAAGTCAGATAGCAAAAAAGTTTGGTTGAATGTATGCAATGTAATTAAAAGGTGGAAAATTCTAAGGATGCTTCTAGAAAAATCTAGAAGAATTCTATCACTAAGTTGAGGTTCATTTTTATTTTTCGGCATGTCCGCAAATCTGTTGCATGTATTTGTAAAGGGCATTTGTTCTACAAGGAAATTGACTCTCTCAACTTGGTATTATAATCAGGTTAGTTTTTACAGCAGCTGGCTTTGAAGCTAAACTGATCTTACTTTCTTTTCTTGCGGCAAGAGCTACCTTGCTGCTGCTGCTGCGTATTGGACATAATGTGGTGTTTTCACAGAGTGCTGCTAATTCTCTTTAATTGGCAGTACAGTTGTGGGGACACCTGCATTTACTGGTGCTTCTGTTTCTCAGCATGTACCGCTTTCACAAGTAGCTCGCATCGGCAATAATATTTTGCAATTTTAGACGCTTCCTCTAAAATAAATGGTCCTTGCAGGCATTAAGTAATCCTTTAGATGTTCATGTTGCAATAATAATCTTTGCACCTCCAGCTAGTCATGAAAATCTCCATAATGTCAATGACCAAGCCTTTTGCTTTACCAAGTATTAATACACAACTGTTCTCATGCTCAGAAAGCATTAATGCATGTAAACTTTGACGATGCAAGGGAATCAATTTATCTCGTCAAATTAACATATTGGATAGATAATTGTTAAAACATTATGTTATTTTAGTTTTTAATTGTCCTGTTTCTGTAATTTACCCATAGAGATTTTCTCCTATATAAGAGAGCTCTAGGATTTGATTAAATTTTATCTCGCTTATTCCCTTCAACATGATATCAGAGCGACGATCCTAGACCGGAGTTCTCGAAACCCTAACCCTAACCTACCCCACCCGCCGGCCTCTCTCCTTCCTCTTTCCGATCGGCGCCGCCATCCTCCCTCCGCCGCCGCGCGCGCGGCTGCGCCGCTCCTTGCGCGCATCCCGCGCGTGTAGCCTCGCGCACGCCGTTTGCGTGAAGCCTCTTCCGCGAAGTCTCTTCACGCGCTAAGCCTCTTGCGCGAAGCCTCGCGAAGTCCTGTGCGTCTTGCGCATCCTGTAGCGCATTCTTATTCTTGCGCGAGAAGTTCCTGTAGCGCACCTGCTGGAGCCCTGTTGCGCATCCTGTAGTGCATCCTGTAGCGTGTGCTGTGCTGAAGCCCTAGCGCGTGAAGTCAGTTCCTGATGAAGCCTTGTGCGTGCCCTTCTAACTAAGGGTGCACGTGTGGTAGCGGCTCTTCTTGCGCACTCCCTAAACAGAGGTTTCGTCCGTGGTATGGAGGGCATTGTGATTTGAGTCTACGTTCACAACGACCTTTCTATATGTTCACGTAGACATTATTGTCTAGTTGTTTAACCCCAGTTGCAAAGTATTGTTGTCATCATGTCAGACAACAAGGTAGATCTCCCGTCTCTGGGTGCCTTTAAAGGTCCAGCACCCGTTGTGAAAATGGACGGCATGAACTATGAACTGTGGGCCATGCAGTTCATGAGTCTTATGCAATGCAATGGCAAGAAGCACATCCTCACACAAGAGGAACCTGTTGAGAAGACTGGGGTTAACGCCTCATGGGAGGCGGACGATGCGTATGCACGTGTATGGTTATCAGGTACCGTGTCCATGGAGATAGCCAACGACATTCTGAGTCAACCCACTACGAAGGCTATGTGGGATATCCTCGCTGCCACATATTCTCCGGCGAAGAACGAGTCCAAGATCTTGCAACTCCAGCATGACATCTTTACTATGAGACAGAACAGCCGTCCTCTTCATACCTTGTATACCTCTCTGAGGGGTATGTTTGAGAAGCTTCACGGGTACATCCCATTGACAGCCACACCAGAGCAGTTGAAGGCATATAGGGACTCAGTGATGAAAGGGGTATTTCTAGCCGCCCTTGATCAGGAATATGACGCCGCCAGAGCACAGATTCTTACAGATGCTACCATACCTCCTATGGAAGAGGCCCATCGCAGGTTGAGCAGACTCTCCATATCTCATGGCGGATCTCAGATGTCCTCTGCCATGGCACCATCTCGTGGCAGGGGAGGATCTCCACAGTTTCGAGGTAGAGGTGGTCGTGGAAGAGGAGTGTACAGACCTCCTCGACAGCCGTGCACTTACTGTCGCAGGCCTGGTCACACTGAGGAAACATGCTATTCTAAGCATGGGTTTCCTCCTACTACAGCACGTGTGGCGGAGCAGACTCAGCAGGATGGGGGTCCTTCCCATGTACCAGATCAGAGGTTCGAGGAGTTTGTGGCGCGACTTAGAGAGATCATGCCAGATTAGGGGAAAGCAAGTACATCAGGACCTTCAGAGATAGCAGGTTCGGCATCAACATCCACATCAGGTACATCATATGCTCTCACTAGTTGTTACAGAGCAGATCTATCAGAATGGATCATGGATTCAGGAGCATCTCATCATTTATGTGGTGATAAAAAGCAATTGGATGTTTTTAATGCAACTCAGACTGGACGATCTGTGGTGATAGCTGATGGGACACACTCTCCCATTACTGGTCAGGGGGAGGTGCAGTTGACCCCTGCGATACGGCTTCAGAATGTTCTTTATGCTCCGGATTTTTCAATGAATTTACTGTCGATTAGTCAAATCACTAAAGATTTACATTGTCGTGCCATATTTGACCCATCTGCTTTTGTGTTTCAGTACATCCTAACGGGCAAAGTGATTGGAACTGGCCGTGAGCAAGGGGGTCTCTATAGATTGGTGCAGTCTCCTTATGCTGGTGTCTCTTCTGTTCGTGCTGGATCTGTCTCTCCTTACACATGGCATCTCCGCTTTGGTCATCTTCCGTTGCAAAAGATGGTTCATATCCTTCCACAGATTTCTCCCAGGTCTACTTTTCAATGCGAGGCGTGCCAGCTTGGGAAACATCACCGATCGTTGTTTCAGAGTCGTCTAGGTCCAAGTCGTCGTGGTCTGTTTGAGTTACTTCACTTTGATATTTAGGGTCCCAGTCGTGTCCCTGATCTTCAAGGGCACAGGTTTTATCTTGTTGCTGTCGATGATTTCTCTAGGCTATCTTGGGTCTTTCTTCTTAAAAATAAATCTGATGCTGGTCATGTTATTCAGTCTTTTATTATTGAAATAAAAAATATTTTCTCTTCTAAAGTGAAGTACATACGGTCTGACAATGCTCTAGAGTTGTGTAGTACCCAGCTTTCAAAATTTCTTATGTCTCATGGGATTGTGCATCAGACGTCTTGTGCTTATACCTCCCAACAGAATGGGGTGGCTGAACGGAAACATCGTCATTTGTTGGATATGACCAGGACCCTCTTGATTCAGAGCCGTGCCCCTCACTCCTATTGGGGGGATGCGGTTCTAACTGCCTGCTATCTTGTTAACCGTATGCCTTCGACAGTGTTAGGGGAGAAGATTCCGTTCTTGACTGCGTTTCCCGAGAAGGATCTTTTCTCCCTAACACCACGTGTTTTTGGGTCTGTTGCGTTTGTTCATTGTTTTTCTCCTGGTCTTGACAAGCTCTCTCCCAGAGCTGTCAAATGTGTTTTTGTGGGTTATTCCAAAACCCAGAAGGGATATCGGTGTTTTGATCCAGTTAGACGAAGGTACTATGTTAGTGCAGATGTCACCTTCTTTGAGTCCATTATGTATTTTTCTCCTACAGGTGACAGACTCACTCGCTCAGAGGAAGGAGACGATATCTATGTGCCTCCTCCTCCTCCATCTGTTCCATGCTCTACTCCACCACCACAGCCTACTCCACCACCACCACAGCCTAAACCACCACCACCACCGCCACCACCGGCTACTATTTTTTATCCTCACGTCTATCAGCGTCGGCCCTCTGCTCATGTGCCTCCTCCATCATCCAGCACGCCCGAGGTATGTACTGATCATTTGAGTTCTATTGATGACACAAGTGATTTGCATGCGCAGATGGATGTACAGGGTGCTGATGGCACTTTCACTCCTCCAGTCGATGACCTACATATCCCTATTGCTCATAGACGGCAGAAGCGTGCGCGGACGATGAATCCCAAATATGGGATGGATTTTGGATCTCAGGCTTCGTTGGAGCGTTTGTCCCCGGACTTTCGCCAGTTTGTTGTTGGGTTATCGGCAGTAGACATCCCACAGTCTTATCAGGAGGCCCTACAGAGCAGTCCGTGGCATTTAGCTATGGAAGAGGAGATGGCGGCGTTGCAGTCACGTGGTACGTGGAGTATTGTGCATCCTCCACCAGGTGCGTCAATAGTCGGAAGCAAATGGGTTTTTACTGTTAAGCATCGGGCTGATGGTACGGTTGATAGATACAAAGCCAGGTTGGTTGCTCGTGGGTTCACCCAAACATATGGGGTGGACTATCAGGAGACGTTTTCTCCAGCAGCCCGTCATTCTACCTTACGAATTCTCATTGCAGTTGCCGTTGTCCGTGATTGGCCCCTGTTTCAGTTAGATGTCAAGAACGCTTTCTTGTATGGTGACTTGCAGGAAGAGGTCTATATGCAGCAGCCACCAGGGTTCGCTGCTGAGGGGAAGTCCAGTATGGTGTGCCGTCTTCATAAGGCCATATATGGCCTGAAGCAGAGTCCACGGGCTTGGTTTCAGAAGCTCTCGGAGTTGATTGAACAGAAGGGCTTCGTCCGATCTACAACAGATCATACTCTCTTTGTAAAGAGAGACCAGCGAGGTATTGTGATCATCTTAGTGTATGTTGATGATATTGTTATCACTGGTAGTAATGAGCAGGGCATTCAAGCAGCCAAGGATTTTCTTAGTGAGCAGTTTGTTACGAAGGATCTGGGTACACTTCGTTACTTTTTGGGATTGGAGTTTGCACGAAATGAGCAAGGCATGGTAATGACACAAAGGAAGTATGTTACTGATCTGTTATCTGAGACAGGAATGGCAGGATGTAGACCAGCTACTACTCCTATGGATTCTAATGTTAAACTTTATGATGATGACTCTGAGGAGGTGGACAAGAGACGATACATAGAGCTCGTGGGGAAGTTGTTGTATGTCACCATTACCCGACCAGATATATCCTTTGCTGTTAGTAGGGTAAGTCAATTTATGGAGCAACACAGACAGGCTCACATGAATGCTGTTTTTATGATCTTGAGATATCTGAAGTCGTCTCCAGGTGCTGGTCTTCTGTTTAGAAAAGATACCTCTATATCTGTCACAGGTTGTGCTGATGCAGACTATGCTGGGTGCCCTAATGATAGAAAGTCTACTTCAGGCTTTATTGTATTTGTTGGCAGCTCACCAGTAGCCTGGAAAAGTAAGAAACAAACTGTCGTGGCTCGATCCAGTGCAGAGTCAGAATATAGGGCAATGGCCCAAGGTAGTGCTGAGATGATGTGGGTCAAATCTGTTTTGACTGATTTAACTATTGAGGTACCTCTTCCTATGCATCTTAAGTGTGATAATCATGCAGCCTTGTTTATAGCCAATAATCCAGCCTTCCATGAAAGGACAAAGCACATTGAAGTGGATTGTCATTATACACGGGACTTGATTCAAAAGGGGCTGATTTCGACTTCTTATGTATCATCAGGAGAGTAGATTGCAGACATGTTCAACAAGACTCTTGCTAGAGGTCCTTTTCATCTATGTTGTTCCAAGCTGAGCATGTTAGATATATATGCTCCAGCTTGAGGGGGAGTGTTAGAATAATTATGTTATTTTAGTTTTTAATTGTCCTGTTTCTGTAATTTACTCTCCTATATAAGAGAGCTCTAGGGTTTGATTAAATTTTATCTCGCTTATTCCCTTCAACAATAACAATAAGAATCTCTGTTAGCTTTTCTGATATACCTTTTGCATTTAGGCAACCAATCTGCTGAACAAGCTTTTCCTATGCAGACAATATGGGTCCTAATCCAACGCAATGTAGAGTGGAAGCCGTTGCAGTTTTTAGCATTCGCATTTGTGTATAGAATATTTGAAAAGCTAAAAGCACTAGAGCCTGCAGGTACTCCCACATACGGGGTAAGTCTATTTTTAGATGTTGGTGGCACTGTTTTTTTGACTAATTTCATTACTTGGAAGCGTCTTCTGTATATTGTGCATTTCAATTTGGTTGTTTCTGCCAGATGCAACGAAATAAAGTTCAAAGTTTTATCTGTGATGATAAAACTAAAAGGAAAAACCCACTTAACTTTATGCTTATGTTATGTTTCAGGAAGATGGTGAGGTCTATGAAGATGAAGGGAGAGCGCTTAGAATGGGAAAGAGATTACTACGATCACTGGCCCTGGTTTTTGGCTGCGTAGCAGTTGCTTCTTTGGTACATGACGATCTTATGCTCATCCATGTCTGGAGAGGCGGCACTATTCAGCAGTTGCCTTTTTTCGCCTTCCGAAAAATGCTATCCTTTGTGTTTTAATTTCATTTTCTTTCTGCAACTTGATTACTTTCATACACCACTGCAGGGGTTCACGGGGATTCTGAACTTAATTGAATATGTGGGGCAATACATCCCCCGGTTTCTTTTCAACAATCAGGTAACTTTGTTTGTTATCGTCTTCACTCCCTCAGTAGCTTCATTCAGTTAGGATTCTTTGGATTCAAAAGTATATGCTGGCAGTTGGGGTTATTATATTTTTCTAGTTGAGGAATTAGTAATTTCATTTGAAATTAAGCAATGATTACATGCTAATCATTTTGGATAATTTTTGTGTGTTCATCAGGAACTTTTCGTGACTGCCTCAACAGCTGTTATGCTCTACATCATGGCTTCATACTATAGGTAACACAGCTTCTTGTAGAAGATCAGGGATACTTTTGCCTTGAGATGATGTCAGGTTCGACCTTGATCGAGAGTTTTTTGGTTCAGTTGTTACCTGCAACTTGTAAAATTCTGTTTCCTGTAAAAATATTTCCTTTGTGCAATCAATATATGAGAGTTTTTGGATCATATGCTGAGTATAATTGTGGGGGAGGGTAGGTTGCGTCTGAATGCGCATTTGGTGGGGACAGATGATTTTTTCGCAGCATGACATGAGGGATATAATTCCAGTTTTCAAATGGAGTCCATATGTGTGAGAGAATGTTGAAGTTACATTATCCCATTGGTTGGTGGTGCAAGGGCTCTAGGCTCACACTGTGGGGTCAAGAGAATAATGTGGAGGTACCTTCATGTGGCTGCAAGCATATTTGTATTGATGCGAGGTACACATTTATTCTGTTTGATTTGATTTGCTATGGGATTCTTATCATTGGCTCAATATTTCCAAGGGAATATGCTAAATGGAGGTTATTAAATTAGTACAGACGTGACATCCATTAAATAGTGTGCATGCACATACATAAAGGTAACATATATGGTTGTTATTTTTTTGAAAAGGATTTAACTGTTATTATATTATTTCGTAGGCATAGATATGTTTATGTCGTAAATTGCTGTTGCTCTAAACAAATAATTCTGCTTTGACAAAGAAATCATACATGCATAAATACAGGTAGAGAACACTCCTGGATTCCTGGTGATGCTGGACCTTCGAATGTCCAATGGGAAGTTGTCTTTTAGGTCAAGTTGTTTCAGTGTATGCTGAATTCCATCTTAACCTTAAAATTTGGTCATTGACTTTATTTATCATCACGTGTATACCTAAAACTCTGTTTTTTTTAATAGTGGGAATCTGTACCAGACATTAGATCAATCTTGACTAGTTTGGTTTAGCATTTCTTGAACACATCTGGTCATTGTCTCCTACCTAATCCCTACCTCTCTCTACACCTCCCATGCACCTGCCCTCAGCTCTTATTTTGCCAGCACCTCAACTCAACTCAAAGCTGCCTTGTTCTTTTTGGGCAGATTGAGAGAGACATGCGGGTTCATAAATTTTCGAACACAGTAAATACTTATGCTTGCTCTAAGTCGTCGAACGCTCAAACCTTTGGAGCTTCATCCCTCACCCCTCTTGAGCCTAGTTCCAAAAAGATGTATATGGGTTAAATGAGTATGTTCCATGGGAGTATATAAGAGTATGCTCCCACCTTTCTTTCCGTATTTTTTTTATTTTTTTTGAAAAGAAACCTGCGGGATTTACATAGAGTAATAAGCGGAATATGTGTTTCAAATTTCGTGTAGAACATGGATTCCTAATACTTCCATATGAAGGAGGGTCAATTTCAGTAATTCTAAGACCGTTAAAATATGATGGTCTTGATGGAGGTGATAGAAGTCTCGAATTAAGTCGAATTTTGAATGACGCAATAGTGTCATATTGTGATCTAAATTCTACTAGGTTTTATTTCAGAAAATAAAAAAATACGATGAAAAAAGGGTGGGAGCATGTAAGTTACACGCTCTTAGGGAGCATACTCCTTTTTCCATATACATACATACATATATATAATATGATTTCCTTCCAATAGGATGCGGTCTGTCGCTTTTTTTTTGTAGAAAATACGATGACTTTAGTAGAATATGTATATAGTTTGTATTACAATGTGCAATTTTAATGTTTGTATTATAATGTACAATTTTGTATGTTGTTTTGTACTTATAATGTGTAGTTATAATACAAATTGTATACATATTCTACGAAAGTACCCGTCTTTCTATAAAAAGTGGGCGGCCTTCTTGAACTCAGGAAGGATGCATCTTATTGGAAGAGCCTTATGTATGTATTCATGCATGTATGTAGGCCTTTTCTTGATTCATTAAGTACATGATTTGATGCCCCTCGGATACGGCAGGGTAGGTTTTCATGAAGATGAAACTGCCCTCATCCCTTAAGGTGAGGGATCATTAACTGAAGTGTTATTCTTTTCCTTTCTCATTTTGCAACTTCAAAGGACGCAATTATTCCATCGACCCTTTGTAGGCGAAGCATTTGGCCGCATCTTATTTGCTTTAGTTGCTTCTTCTATTGGGATCTTTTCTACAACAGTTGTGCGTGATTTCTTAAAGGAATCCTTGTTTTACATAATCTCATTCGAGGGGATTATTTAGAAGCCGGATATAATTGTTCGCATTTTCCCCTAATTGAATTAACGGGTGGTGTGTAAATTTTAGAGTAAATTATGAAGAAGCTTCTGAACTATACACATTTTCAATGTCATACCTCAACTTTAAAATCCGATAATGCGGTATTCAATCTTGACGATTTGTTTTAATATAGTCCGGGGACCAAAGGAAGTAAGTTGATCATCTTATCTTTCTAGCATTAGATTACATTACCCCTAAATCACATTGAAATAAATATTAAAAATTAGATATTACATAGTTACCTCTTTATAGATCGAAATTATTTTGACGTCGGGTGTATATTTCATGGATGTTTTTAGTCCAAATTGTATTATTATTCCCTAACCTAACACATTAATTAAAAGACTGATGATCCTGCGATGCCCGAACGGTTGGGGTCTTTAATTAAAAGAAAGGTGATGGGTTGAAGTAGTTTGATTGCTAGATAATTAATCATATTGTGAAGAAAATTCTAGTCATTGACCATATGAAGAGGAGAGGAGATTGGCCCCCACAGGCAAACATCTGGAGCTCTTGACAACTACTCCTCCAGAGCTCAGGTTTGCCTATCAAACTTTAATTTGAAAACCCCATCTCACCAATAATTGGGGATCTATATGTGATCTAGATTTATGCACATGAGAGCACGTCGCGATCGATATAGATATCTAGGTCCTTGTTTGAAACGGATTAGTGTTTATTTTTTTGAAGACTTGGACCGATGTCCAGATACACTCATCCCCTGTTTCGCTGGACTTTGCTCGTATTTTCAAATATTCTAACTTTTGAACCGCCCTTTTTATCAGCCTTAATAACACGTTGATATATATATATATATATATATATATATATATATATATATATATATGTGTGTGTCACATATTTTTATAAAGATTTTTACTCGACAGACCTTATAATCTTTGCCAATTTACCTCCACAACCTTTGAAACAACCTAATTCCTCCTTCGACCCTGTAAACTTGCTCCATCTTACCTGGCACACCCTGCCGTTAAATTGACACATCTTGAGCTAACTTGGGTGGGTTAAAACTGAGTTAATCAAATTACATGAAATCTAACGGTTGGATTTCTTCCTCTCTTCTTCATTCCTTCTTTTATCCTCTTCTTCATCCTTACCCCATGTTCGCCATCCTCCGCCGCTATTGCATCATGGTCTCGTGCCGCTCTGTCCTCAAGAGACCACGTTGCAGATTTGTCGGCCGAAATAGACCTCTGCCATCACCTGGTCCTGGCTGTCAATAACACTGCCGACGCTGGCGCTGCCTTCCAAAGAGACAAACATGCTGTAATAGCAATGAAGGGCCTCTGTGAACCTGTCCAGGATAATGGGGTCATTGTGGTTCGTCTCTTGTTCCACCACCGTCACTATTCTCGGCTTTAGCGCCTTCATGGTTCCCAGAACCTTCTCTATAGAGCCCACTTGACCTATTAATCTGTGCAGCTCGAAAACTGAGTTCACGGCCGCCACTTCTTCCTCGGTGGAAGAGGAAGACAAAGAAGTCGAAGTGGAGGGTGAGGAAAAGCGTCGACCCATATCAAACATATACGGCTCCAGATCAGTAAGGCTACTCGCCACAAAACCCCTATACGGCTCCAGATCAGTACGGCTCTCCGCAAATTGCGCGAGTTTCAAACCCACTTGTTGCAGCGAGTCGGAGCTGTCCGGCTGAGGTGGGCCAATGCTAGTTAGCCTGAAGGAGGGCACGCCGCCGGGGCATATCGTGAGGGCTTGCATGAGAGGAGGCCGTTGCAGTCCCTGCTTCATGCTGAAGTCGATGATGTGGACTCCGGATTTGACAGAGAAGGCCTCGAGTATGGCCTGGTTAGGGGTGAAGTGTGTAAACTTGGGGTAAGGGCATACCTCGTAGAAGTGCATCTCGAGCATGTCGGAGAAGGTAGCGTCGAGTGTGGCATTGTGGTGGGGGTAGATCCAGTAGATCTTACGCACGAGGGCCTCTGCGAAATAGGTGGCAACCTTATGCATGGTGTTGCCTTGGGACATAGCCAGAACATCGACCTGCTTCACGAGGGCCTCAACCACCGGAAGGTTCTCCTGCTAGACAGCCTCCGCGCATGCAAGCAGTACGTGGACCAGTCAGATGCCGGTCTCTTGTGAGTCCACCAGCTCCATCGACACGGGATCGGAGGACGAGGCAGTAGACTGGATCCTCTTCTCCCTCGTGTACGGATCAACAAGGCCAATGGGGACGATGGCTGAGAGGTCATTGTGGCAATCGACTAAGGTGATGGAAGACTCATCTTGATCGGAAGCGGGGAGGGGGCACGTTGAGCTCGGTGAGCATGGTTTAGAGCCACGAGGAGAGATCAGAGGGGTTGTAGTGGATGGCATCGGTGGAGAGGTGGGAGAGTATGGTATCGTCAGTAGCACCAAGGACATGGCCATCTCGAGGTGCTCTAGCTTCTGGGTGACATCGACCATGGAGGAGGTGCGCACCTTGTAACACAACGACGTAGATGCCATTTTTGTAAATTTATGAAACAAAGAGGTCAATTCACATTACGTTTTAACGGAATCTGGTTATATCTAACGTGCAAATGGACTGAGGTTAACCACGGGGTCTGTAAGGTAAGGGTTAGCAAATTTACAGGGTCAAGGGAGAAATCAAGTTGTTTCAAAGGTCGTGGAGGTAATTGGCAAAAATTATAAGATCTGTCGGATAAAAATCCCATTTTTATAACATAAAGGGCTCTTAAGTTCCAAAGTGGGGGAAATGAACACCCACTGGGTACAGCTAAAGATGATAGGATTAAACACACGAAAGCCGAACAGCTTTTCAACAACTCCATTACTTTAAAATAGTGCATTAGTCATGAACACAATGCATATTCCATGCCTCAATTTCGATCGCAAAGGAACTTCGGACATTATCAGTCATACATGGAGAACTTGGGAAATTCTCCATATCGAATTTCCTCTTGCTAACATTTAACCTCTCGACATCCAGGTTCCTCGCCTTCTGCGACACTAGCGTGAATTCAAAAGGCAACCTGATTGTATCTAGGCGACTGTTTACCTTTAAACCCTTCGACCACTTCTCTTAGCAACAGAAACACAAATGTTAATAGAGGTTTTCTAGGAATCATCTCATAACTGCGAAATATGTAGAGATACAAGTGTTACTGACAAAACTCAGAATAACACACTTGCTAAAATCCCATCAAATTACAAAGTTTAAAAAAATTCTTTCAAACCTGGAACTGTCTCATGGCGATTTATTCCCAAGATCCATTTTACCTGTCTCATGCTTGGTTGTCAGAAAAGGAGACGAAACTAAGTATTGGTATCCTCATGTTTAAACCATCAACTACAAGAATGCGAATTGATTACCAATGTGAAATCATCTAACATACATCTGGATGTTCTAAGTACAGTATATACTACCAGTACGATCTTATGTGCACCATATCCATTAAGAAAAGCATATGAAATAAAATTCCAGCATGGAATGTTACGACAATGAAATCCATTACAAGAGCAAGGGATCACCCGTCTACGAAATGAAAGGTAACACAAAGCAAATGATGAATACCTATAGTTATATTCTCACCAAAGAACTCTAAAAGGCACAATTACACGGTAACTTTCAAAAGGAGCATCTGAAACTCTTTGCTGGGGCAAGCGACGCAGGTTGCGCATTACAAGCAGGGCATAGAAAGAAACCTACATGAATTAGGAAATAAGAGTTGCATACGGCGTGCAATAGGTTAGGGAAAAAATAAATTAAACAAGGCATACATACACTAAACTCAAACATATATCTGCATTAACTCAAGGCATCTGAACAAATATTTAAGAAGGAAAGAGTAAAAACGCTGTAACTAAAGTTTCACAGGCGGGCAGGCCTGTTATCTACGAACCAAAATCTGATAGCCAGAGGGCATCCTATCTGGTGACGACAGTTCTTACTTTCTATAATCAAGTTTCACACCACAGTGGAGGAAAATACCTTCAAACGCGAGTAAGAGAGCCCCTTGACTTATCTGTTTCGAAGAGATGCGGTGCAGCAAGTTGATCCGGTGTATTCTTAGCTCCTTCTTGTTCGTGGAGGAGTTCCTGGCACCACCATGTTGGGAATATGTTGATTGGGATGAGTTACAGGGTCATACTTTTGCGAAGCTAGATATGTGAGAGCAGTGACAACATCGGCAATAAGCGGTCGCAAGTTAGGTTGCTCTTGGACGCACATTGCAGCAACTGCAAGAGCTTGGTACAAGCCCCGGGCAGGATACTGACCCTGGAGCATAGGGTCTGCCATCTGTGCAAATTTTCTACGATCTTTGAACAATGGTCTCGCCTGCAACAAGAGAAAAAGGCAGTCTAATATGTCATACGTAGTAATGGCCATGTATTCATTAGTTTAGATGATGAAAATCTAGTGTAATTACGACATGCGTAAATCAAAATGTGTCTAATAATGATCTTTATGGCAGAGTTGATCTTGAATCTCATTTCTGATATGCAGGACTAATGCACCACCGAGATAAATTCCGTAATAAAGCTTTAACGAACTATTAATTTTTCTTGTGAACAGATAGCTACCTATTCAGAGTACCAAAATCTCCTTCTGATGAAAGGTGTGATTGGCAACTTATGTCATATATTATACATAACATGAAATACACGATAAGCGAATTGGATGCCAATGCCATATCTTAACACCTTCAGCTGACAGCTTTAACAAGTCGTCAAAGATGTAAAATTTTGCACGCATAAAACAAGAGATTCTTTAATTTCAAATTGAGAAGATAACTTGTTACTTTTCATTTTCATAAAAGAACATAAAATAGAAGTATGACGTAAATTTCTGAGGCCTATCAAGTGAGCAAAGAAATTAAAAATGTCAAGTTATACTGCATACCCATGCAACTAAATTGTGCTCCCCAGATGCTCTGGTATTGTCAATAGCTTTCCTTCCGGTTATAAGTTCTAATAGAACAACTCCAAAGCTATAAACATCTGATTTTAGGGTCAACTGCCCTGTCATAGCATACTCCGGGGCACAATATCCATAGGTGCCCATTACTCTAGTAGAAACATGAGTCTTATCACCAACTGGACCAAGTTTTGCTAGACCGAAATCAGAAAGTTTCGGATGAAAGCTCTCCCCAAGTAAGATGTTAGAACATTTTAAGTCGCGATATATGACAGGGGGATTTGCTTTATCATGCAAATATTCAAGACCTTTAGCTGCACCAGCCGCAATTTTCATTCTTGTGTTCCAATCAAGTCGCTTTTTATCAGGCGGAAGATCTGCAGAAGACATGTTTAGACAAGTGAGATTTCCATACAATTGTTTTAGAATGAAAAGGATGAACCTCCACAGGAGATCTGCACAAAGATTTCGATACAGTTTCAAAGGGAAAACAACTGCAGATAAACAGAAACGCACCATGGAGATGATCTTCCAACGATCCTAGTGCCATGTATTCATAAACCAAAAGCCGTTGATCTCCATCAGCACAATAACCAATCAAGTTGACCAGGTTTGGATGGTGAAGTAGGCTCAACATCAACACCTCAACAAGAAATTCCCTATTTCCTTGCAACCCATTTCGATCAAGCTGTTTTATAGCCACGATCTAAACCAAAAAAAGTTGTGATTAACCAATGGCTAATTAAACAATGCATGCTGCATTATAGGTTTCTAGACATGATACATATGCATGCCTTGTGGAATTGCAAGTGAAAATCATAGCAAAAAAGTTAGTCAAAAATCATCATATACATCTTATAAAGTAGAGGAGAAAGAGTATATGAAGCTTGGACAAGATTCAGGTTTCCCAAGTGCATAAACCACACCTTAAGGACGAAGAAATGCATAACAAAAAAACATATACAAATCACCCACAAAAGAAATGATGATAAAAAGAACCTCTGGATAATAACATAAGGTATAAGAGATCGATAGTGTGCTTTGAAGACAACCTAGTGAGTAGGTACCAGCTTGGAATTGGGAGAGGGTTTCAACAACTTTGGGTCTACTGCATGGTCCTTTACATATTTTTCTACAAGAGATTGTTTCCACGACGGAACCAGTAACACCTTTTATCATTGTGCCAAGGCTCCCCTTCACTAATACTGATTACTGCCTAATTTCAGTAAAATATACCTTCGAAAGTTGCACCAAAAGTAAAAGGTTACCTTAGGACCTGATGTAGAATTCATGCGGGCAGAAACTAACCTGATTTGTAACCTCCAACCTCCCTTTATAAACCCTACCAAATCCACCCTCTCCAATAAAGCAGTCAGATCTGAAGTTCTTCGTCGCAGCAGCCAGTTCGCGAAAAGAAAATGTCTGAGCAGCAATGTGTTCCGATTCCTTCTTCACCATATCATCCTTCGACTCTACTGGGACCTCTTTCTTCACTGGTACAGGAATAGGCGGTTTCTTTTCTAGATCAACAAAAACATTAAAAATCATTCCAACAAAATAGGAGATGACCCAAATGTCCATTTAATATCAAGCAGCTCGAGAAGTGGCATTTCTTTTTCCAAATGAACATGATATACAATTTACTACATAGCGCATATTTTAGTAACTTCAATTCGATCACATGCTCACTGTGACCAACTTTGCAGTTTAATCCACTCCAGTATCCACTGCTCAGCAACCATCCACGAACACAGCAAAAAAACCACCAACCGAGAAGACTCCACTCAGCTGGCAACTAAATTACAGGATCTGATATCACCGTAACTTCGAATCCAGCAATCACAGAAACCAATCTTTGGACTAAAAACGACCTCCTTTACGAATGACCCAACATACTAAACACCAAGAAACCAATCCAAGAAATAGGATCTCAAAACATTCCACCAACACATCAACGCCTGCCATGCAAACCCTAATCTCAACTCAATACCCCCAAAATCAAAACACCGAAAAGCTATTAGAAACGCGGTCTTTCCCATCACAGGCGAAGACCCACATGCTAATTTCTCTACAAACGAAGAGAGAACCGAGGGCAAGCATCATCTGGTGGGATGGTAAAGGTGGGAACTTTGGGGACCAAGTTGATTACCTGGAGAAGGTGCGATCTGATCTGGCTCTTTTTTCTTTATTTTCTTGTCGTTTCCAGATCTTCCAAAGCAGGGGCACAACCCCATGTCCCGATCTCCACCACCTCCAATGCCACCTTGCTCTTCCGCTTCTTCTTCCTCCTCCTCCCACGATGGAACTACAGATGCGTGTTGGGTAGAGAGAGAGAAGGTGGGAGAGTGTGATGGAGACCAAAGAAATATTAATTAATGCAAAAGAGGAAAGGTGCAGTATTTTTTTTTACAAAATTTGCAACGTTCTTTATAAACAGTGCGCTTTTTAATAGTGTGGAGGAATGATTTCCTTCCCCCCTCTCTGTATTTATAAACAGTGCGTTTTACAACAGCTGTAAAACCCTTTTTTTGGGTTGCTGGGTTGGGTTGGGATACACCAGTGTACTTCTCCTTCCAACCTTTTCAGTCATCCTCACAGTTTACTATTCGCAGGAGTACAATTTACTATTCACAGGGGCACCTCAACCCAACCCAACCCAGTCCAACCCTGCAACCAAACATGTCCTTAGGGTTTTCATTTTAAAAATCCAACCTTATGGATTATACCTTCTAATAATGTTCAATCCGAGGTCATTTGTTATTTTATCTTAAAAGTCAAAGATATGATTCTTTTAAATGGGATTTAAGTTTTTGAAATATCAACCGAACGTTTGATCGTTGAGATAAAATAATAAATGGTCTCGAATTTGAGCGAAATTTGAAGGATATGTGGAACATTATTAGAAAGATATGTGGAATATTATTAGAAGGTATAATTCATAAGGTTAGATTTTTAAAATGAAAATCGCAAAGAGAAAAAAAAGGATATTACAACACCTGCTGTAAAACCCATTACAACATAGGATCCTATCTCGTGTATTTATATCTCATTTATCATTTATTTGTATACAGTAGAAATACCAACAAATAAGGTAGGTAGTGTTATTGGTTGTTTCTTCGTGATAAATTAATTTATTATCATGTTCTATTATTTTCCTAAAAAGGGTAAATTATAGAAGATGGGTCCATCTTGCCATGATTCGCAGTTAAGTTACTCTTTTTTTTGCAAATTTAACAATAAGAGATTATTGTTGAGGAATAAGGAGAGACATCCATCCTTATTCCTTTCCCTCCATTGATGGTCATCGTTTTGGTCCCGGAGTAAAAGCGAGGAATAAGGTTTCCCTCACTATTCCTCAATCACAGGTCTCTTCCATTAAAAATATATAAATAACTACAACTGAACTAAAATAACTTTATTATCCCTCTTAACCCCTTCAATAAAACCGAAATATTGTCTTATCCATCCTTATCCCTACTTATCTCTTTCTCTTATTCCTCTAAATGCGGGTTTAGCTTCTAACCAGCGAATAAGATTAATAGTGTTATTGGTTTCTTCTTCGTAATAAATAAATTTATGATGATGTTATATTATTTTTTTAAAGGTAAATTATAGAAAATGACTCCACCTTGCCTCAATTCCCAGTTAAGTTACTCTTTTTTTTCTAAATGCAATCATATGAGTAATAAACTTTAGGGCATGTTTGGTTACTGGGTTGGGATATCATCCGGTGAATAATGGTTGTTGGGAGGGTTGGAATGATAATTGTGATGTGATGTGACATTGATTATATGTTATATCAACTTTTTTAACGATTATAATATATTTTTATGTTACTAAGTTTATTTTAACATGGTTAAAAATATTATACCAAAGAAATTGTAGGGTCAATACAAGCAATCCTAACCCAGGAATGCAGGGTTGGAGCTAGGGGTATGTCAGGGTACCCCGGTGTATCCTGGCAACCAAACATGCCCTATGAATATCCTCCTGTGAATAGTATAGAATTAGGCTTTAGCATTTACGTAAAACGGTCAAAGAAGCTTATGAAAGCTTAGATTTGAGACGGAGAGTAAAATCAAAGTAGCTTATTAAAGCTTAGATTTGAGACAAAGAGTAAGATCGGATTCCTCTTTGTTAATTTTTTTAAAACAAGAACCATTAATGGGGTTTTGGTGCTTAGATGAGGTTTTTTTTTTCAATTTACCCTATAAAATAACCACAGTTCCTATGGATTTAAAAATGTGATATGTTTTATTATGTGTAGGGATAAAAACGGATCGGATACGGATCGGATATGCTTATTTCCATATCCATATCCGCTTCATCTCTATCGAATACGAATATGGATACGGATATGATTCGGATATGCATTATGGAAATCATATCCGTAAAAGTACGAATACGAATACGAATAGGATATTTATCGAATCAGAATACAGATCAAATAAAAAGCAGACCCGAATACGAATCGAATAAAGAGCTAATCCAAATACGAATCGAATAAAGATTGAAATCCAAATATGATTCCAATAAACATGGAATCTGAATACAGATCGAATAAATACCACATACGAATATGAATTGATTTTTTTATCGAATTTGATAATGATTTTTAAAATGGCAATGAAGTATAAATAAGTTGCATCATGACAAAAGGAAGTGTCGAGGTGACCTACATTCTTGACCGGAAGCAAAAAATAGATAGAATTTCATAAGTTTAATTTGTTCGTGCTCATCTCAAAGATAGAGGAATTTATTAATATCATTAATATGTTGTATTGTATAATGTATAATACTGATATAATAGCGTAAGGTTGCAGTTTATATTATATTAATTAATATGTAAAATAATATTAAATATCGTATTCGGATATCCGGATCCGAATCCGGATATTCAAGCCATTACCATATCCGTATCCGGAAAATTTTTACAGCCCATATCCATATCCGATCCGTATTCAATTAATATCGGATACGGATATCCATATCCAGTAATTTCTCGAATACGGTAAGCGGATATTCGGATATATCCGTATCCATTTTCATCCCTAATTATGTGTATTCCTGACAAAACTTGGATTCCAGGTCTAATATTTTCGATAATGTTGAATCATATGGAAATTCTAATCATGTAAAGTAACTGGCTCCCATATTTTGTTTAAGTCAATGTATAATTGTACACATATGAAATGAAAGGAGAAAAATACTATGTCCAAAATGTGCAAAAGCTTAACCAACTTCTGAAAGCGTAAACAATTTAATATGTTTATGTCCTTTAAGAGAAAAAATATAACTTTTCATTGAACTAGATCGGTCACTATGTTATGTTACGAGTAAAGAGTGATCTACAATTTAATATATCTCTATTATATATATAAAGAGTGAGCTACAATTTGGCATTAGTAAAAAGTGAGCTATAATATCTATTAAGAAATAAAATATCTATTATATATGCATTTGACATTTCTATTCGTATTTATTTTAAAATGCACATGGATGAAGATATCACGTTGATGTAAATGTATATATATATGTATCAAGTATGAGTGATTCCATTTTTAACATGCAACTCTGGTTAATTAAATATATTTACTATGTTTGCTTCATTTAGATATATTGTATACCAACTTTATATGCAAAGGGATATTGATCCATCCATATCCAATCTATAGCAATATATGTTATTGACATCTATGATCATGTTCATTTTAAAATTGATACAAATTAGTGTGGATATCACTTTGACATCGATAAATATTTTCTATATATATATATATATATATATATATATATATATGCCTTTGTATTCATATTTGAAACCAAATAGGTGTAAACTAATATCTATATCTGTCTTAAGCATATTCGATTGTTTGCATGGATATGTTTGTAGGTACCACTACAAGGAAAACAAGTTGTTGCCATAGAACTATACCCGGGGATGTGGAGCTTGTGGTCACGGAATTGAGCTCTGGCCACGGCACTTCGTGGCATGTAGCCGTAGCTAGAAGTCTCGTCACGAGAGTTCTCTAACCACGAATATGCCGTGACCACTACAAGTGACCATAGAACTTGTCGTAGCCACAACTCTTATATGAAGACTTTGGCCACGGATTGTAGCTACGAGAAACTAGTGGCCACGGAATTATCGTGGCCACAAGTTTCCGTAGCCACATTCCGTGGCCACAACTCATTTTTCTTGTAGTGTCCGGTGGAAGAAATAATAAAGGTTAAAGAGTATATTTTAGGGCGGACCATTGGGCTCGACCCGGCTCAACCGACTCGAGTCCGTCAATTTTCGTGGGCTTTGGACCGGGTCGAGGCTCGATTTTTTTAGCAAACCGAGGAACCAGGCTCGACCCAAAGCTCGTGGGATCGGGTTGTGGTTCGGGCCGGTTTCTAATTTGGGCTAGGCTCAGCCTGCACCCATTTTGATTCCATGAAGTTGCACTTTTATTCCAATTTATTGTTATGGATATAATTCATCCATAACGTACGAATATTGGATGTATTGATAATATTACTATGTATAGATGAAGGAAATATTAGATGTATTGTGACTATAAATCCATATCCCATAATTTGATTCTAATATGATATTTTGAAATATGTGGATTGGAGTCAAGTCCATTTGTACTTCGGGTTTTGGGCCCGACTCAGCCCGAGCATGATTGAAATATGAGGGTCTATACCCACTCCATTTGTACATTGGATTTGGGCCGGGCACGGGCTTTTGCAGGTTGGGTCAGGATCGGGTCCGGGTAGGCCCGATCCAATGCTCCACCCTATGTATATTGCCTCACAAGAACATCATAGTAAATGTTAAAGGAATGGAATCACGAATCCTAAAAGAGTTCATAGGAATGATGATTCCCATGTATAATGGAATCGATGATTCCCATGTATAATGGAATCGAGTTTCCATTGTAATCATCATTCATACGTTCCGATGCTGCTGCAACAAACACAAGAATGGAAACAATAGAAGGAATGGTGATTTCATTTGATATCAGTTCCTCATTAGTCATTCCATATTTCTCGATACCCTTCTCAATGGCACATATTTTGCCTATCGATTAAGCGGGACGAACCGATCCTTGATTTTTAGACCCTTATGGGTATGCGGGGTTTTTTAGATTAATATAGCTTATGATAATTATTTTTCACCATTTATAATAAATAGAAAGGGAACTTGCAATAAGACACATCTTGTAGACAAGATTTGGAATGCAAAGGAACGAGTGTGCGCCCTTTACTCCTCATCTTTGCTACTATCACTCACCCTTGAAGGCCTTGCTAGTATCGAAGAGTTATAGTGAGTTTTGCTAACTTAAACATGATATCTTTACTAAGAACTAGACATGCAATGTATATATACATGCATGCATGCGTACGTGTGTGTATATATATCCTTTATCATATTTGTTTAATATATATCTTCACTTGTGTATATATAATTGATGTAGATATCACTTTAATATATACAACTATCCACATATATCATTATATCCATTTTAATACATAAGTACAATTATAATTTAATTAATCCTAAAGAACAATTTTGCATCATATTTGGATATATTTGATAAAATTGTTATTCAATAAACATCTCTATTATATTTGTTTCATTTGTAACAGTTGAATACAAGGTCTGTGGACATTTACCGAAAAGCCTAGCTCGCCCTGACTTATAAAAATAAAAATGTGCATTACAAAATTGATTTTGACATACATTTAATGTAATGGGCTTCGAGTTTTTCTTTCACATTATTAATGTTACATTAGTTAGTACTTTACATTTCAGTAGCGCATACAGTAGTTACGCTATTTTTTATCCCTATAAATAATATTTAAATGATATAATAATAATAATTTAAACTTAGCCCATGACAGACCAATGTTGGGCTCGGGTATTGAAGTCTGGCTCATAGACCAGTCTAACTCAGACTCTGGACATGAGGTTTTGGAACGACCAATGTCGGGCTTGGATATTGAAGTCTGGCTCGTAGGCCAGTCTAGCTCAAGCTACCTTGGCCCGTATGGCATGACTCATGGTTTTACCCAACCCGCAGATTTACGATATCACATCTATGTTTTTATCTGTATGCGAATTTTCACATCCCTAATAAGAAGATATATAAGCACTACTGCATTAGATCTTCCATGCACATTCTACCCTTGATAACGAAGAAAAACTCAGTGTTGACCAAAAAAGCCAAAACTCATTGACCAAAACAGAAACATCGTATATTCTTTGGTCCATTTTCATGTAATATAACACATGGGTGCATGTGGATCGAATTTTAGCTTAATCCGTATCCAATCCAATCTTAACGGATTTTTCTTTTCAAAGTCAATCCAATCCATTGGATTATGGCTTGAATTAGATCGGATTTTTACACTTGCATTTTCCCATTCAATAATTGTCTCACTCGTGTTTGTATTTTATAGCCTACTAGCCCTCGACATTTAATAATATCTTAAAATTTGATAAAATGGATATACGTAAAAAAGAGAAAGACCTAATCAAATGAAAGTTGAAGGATTCTTTGAATCCATTATAAAATTTTGAAGACCACACAATCAAACTAAATGATTATATTGAATTTGAAATTTAGATTTCTTCTTCTAAATGATGCATTAGATTGTTTTTTTTAAAATTAATTTTCAACAAACGATTCAAATAAGAATAATATAAGTTATCAAATAAGAATACAGAGATAAATAAAAAATGTGATCTCTCTAGTCGGATATTGATGAAGTACATGATTAACCCAACCACTTCCAATAACATTCTTCAAAGCTCTATAATATATCATTAACAAACAATAATCAAATAACATTCATACTCGATAATATATTTCTCTATTTTAAATTAGACTTGAAATATAATTTATTTGTAAGATTATGCCTATATTAAAAATATACATATTTATGAAAAATATGAATCAAAATCATGTATCAATTTAAAAATGAAAGAGATTGAACTATGCTTAGTTATACTTAGATGGATGTGGTACATTTGATCATGTAATTGATCAAGTTTCATCCCTACAATAAGGTTTCAAGTTAGAGCCAGTAAATTATAAGAAGTAATGGGGTCAAGAATAACTAACAAACGTATTAGGCAACTATCCCAAAAATATATTTCTTTTAATGAAGATTAGAAGAATGGCATCATACTGAGGAAAAATGGTGTCGCATGGGAGGGGATGGCATTGTATGACATCGCGAGGGAGGGGACAATGTGTTGTACTAAGGGGAATAAAATTGTTCCGGGGGAGGGGGATGAAAATGGATTGAGAAAGAACTAAGAGTAATAATGGCAGTCAAGTGTAAAATGAAAGGGGTGGGGGTGGTGGAGGAGCGGCGAGGAGGAGAACTACGGAACATGCTTTACAATTTTACAAGTTATAGTCATGTTTTATTATTTTGAAGATTTTACATTTGGCTTGAAAGAGATAAAAAATGGTAGTGGTAGGAGGGGTTCTATCTCAGATTAATATGAGAAAAAATGAGATGAATGACATTGATTATGGTTATAAAGGAATTCGAAACGATCACACACAGATATTATATGTATGTATGTAAGTAAGTAAGTATGTATATGTGTATATCTATGTATATATGTGTGTATTAACTGATTATTGGATCGGATCAGATCGGATGTTAGTAAAGATCCAGATCCAATCCATGCTTGAATGGATTTGAAAAATTCCAATCCGATCCATTAGAATGATAAAACCAAACCAATCACATCCAATAGCATCGGATTAGATCAATTATGGATTTTATCCGATCCATATGCACCCCTAATATCACACACCTCATCTCGTGCCACAAGAAATCTCTATTGACATAATCATACAAATGATGACTCGATTTTGCAAAGGTCTAAAATAATATCTTCACGGAAGCGAAGATATATTGTCACTGAGGCGACTGCTAACAAAGCCTGAGGTCAATCAACAACCAACACACACAATGAATAATCAAGCAAAGCAAGCAAATGTGAATCAAAATTTATTATACCCTACAAATAAATGTATAATGGACAAATAATGTAGGGGAAGAACATAGGAAACAACTGAGGATAGACAATAAAAAATTTGTGAAAAGTCAATAAATGATTTTTTGGTATTTTTAGGATTTTTATATTTTTGTGGGTTTGTAGTTTTATAATTTTTTATGGATTTTATATTTACGATTTTTGTATGTTGTTAATTTTGTAATTTTTATAGGGTAAATTACAAAAAAGGGACTGGTCTTTACATGGATTCTAAAATTAGGGACTATTTTTTAGATTGTTATAAAAAGGGGACTCAAATTTAACTTAACGATCCAGTCCCCAACGCCGTGAGTCGGCGGCTTAATCTGTGGTAGTATTTGATGAAACTACCCCCAATGTAAAGGCCGATCCCTTTTTTGAGACCAGTCCCTTTACAGAAAATTAAAATTTGGACCGTCTCAGGATACCTCCAGAAGGAAGTACCGCAAGATAATCTACCACCACCTCATCTCCAACTTCCTCACCATCCTCCTTGTCCCCTCCGCCGCTATCCTCCTCTACAAGGCCCTCACCGCCACCCCATACGACCTCCACCGCCTCTCTCCTCATCTCCGCCGCCTCTCTCCTCCTTCTCACCTTCTACCTCACCACACACCCCCGCGTCGTCTAGTCGACTACGCATGCTTCCGTCGACTACGCATGCTTCCGTGCTCTCGACGAGCTTCGTGCACCCATGGACAAGTTCATGACGCATGCAGCTCTCAGCGGTCTCTTCGACAACTCCTCCCTCGAATTCCACGGCAAGATCCTCGCGAGATCGGGTCTCGACGACAACACCTACCTTCCTCTGGCATTGCACTCGATCCCGCTAGAGCCCACGATGGAGGCAGCCTGGCTCGAGGGGGAGACGGTGACGTTCGCCGCATTGGACCGCGCCTACCGTTGCATCTACCAAAACAATCCTGACTATTTATTCTATTCACTGTTTTGCCTAATTTAATCAATTAAAAATACAAAAAAATGGTAAAAACTCAAAGAAAAATACCAAAAATAGAGAAAAATATAAAAAGATAAAAGATCATATTTGATGAATTTTTGAAGTTATAGGTATTTATATATATACTAGCCTATACATTGTATTAATACATATATATACTTACATTATTTCTATTATTATCATTATTATTTATAAATCAGCAAATGAAAAAAATAGGTAAATTACAAAAAAGGGACTGATCTTTACACGGATTCTCTAATTAGGCACTAATCTTTAGTTTGTAACAAATAGATGACTAAAGTTTCACTTAACGTTCCAGTCCCCAACTCCGTCAATGGGCTGTTCAATCCATGGATGAATTTGACGAAATTACCCCCAAATGAATAGTACAGATCTAGCCCCCTTCATCTAGCCAAAAAATAATAATTTTGCAACCTAAAATTTTGCAACCTAAAAAAATAATAAGGTCGAGACCCCTTCATCTCCATCAGCAACCTCCACAGGGTAGCCATCGATGTAATCCATCCATGGGTTACAGCCCTCTGTGGGCTTCACCTTCCTGAGAGCCACCCACATCGCGCTGGTGCACTTGAACCCACTCCCGAAGGCCACCTGCCACACCCTATCCCCTTCCTCACCCTCCCCTTCGCCTCGCTGTACGACAGCTCGTACCACATGGAGATCGACGACGTGTTCCCGAACCTATACAACGCCATCCTCGACGCCTCCACGTCCGCCGGCGTTAGCCATGCTCCTCTTTCAATGGCGTCGATCACGGCCTTCCCACCTGCATGTATGCAGAAGTGCTCGAACGCCGTCTTGAAGTCCGGGACGTAAATGTGGACCCTCTCCCTGTCGAGAAGCCTCCTCGCGAAATGGGCCCCAAGAAGAGGAGCTTCTCGCTCATGGGTAGAACCAGAGGGCCCAAGGTGGTCATGTTGGCCTTGATGGCGTCTCCGGCCACGTCCATGAGCACCCTTTGGAGGGAGATCCCGGCTCTCCCATTCTCGTCCAATAAATCGAAAAAAGTTTTAAAAATTTCCAAAACTATTTTTAATTATTATAAAATATAATAGACAAAATTTAAAAGCTGGAATCACAATTTTTGGATTTTTATAGATTTTTTTAATGATTTTTAGATGGATTTTGGGGATTTGAATTTTTAAGCCTTTTTTCTCTTTTTATGGGTTTTTGTTCCGTTGGCTCAAAATACCATAATAGATAGAATCTATTTTTTTTGTAATTTTTCAAAATATTTTTATATATTTTGGGGTTTTTAACTACAAACAGAGAATAATAGCTTGGTTTTTGAATTTTTATAAATGGAAAATAAACTTAAAATACCCAACCAAAAATACATGTGATTTATGGATGTATCATGTATTTATAGAATTTTCCATAAAATTTTAGAGTCTAGGAGCTATTTTTCACAAAAATAAAGACCGGAAGAATAAAATACATATTAGAAGGGGTATTTATGCAAATTAAATAAAGTTCTTTACCATTTTTCACAAAAATAAAGACCACAAGAAGAAAATACATACTGATAGGGGTATTTATGTAAATTAAATAAAGTTCTATGCCCTTCTCGAACATCTCAACTAAACTACAGGGCCAGGCATTCAAAAATCACAGAGAATAAAATATCTACGCCTAGTAAGGTCCTACTTACAATTTTTCAAACATCCAGTGTCAAGCATGCAAATATCCCACAAATATTATACTTAATAATAAAAAATTCCCGTAGGTGGCTGTGCGCAATTATCCCAGGTTTGTCGGCTGACAAGGCAAAAGGAATGAAGTGTAAAAATCAGAAAGTTCAAGTTTCTAGTTGTAAATATTACACAAACATTTGAACGCCAGACAAAAGTTTTAGGACTAAACATAAAATACAAAAAAATGTGCGTAAAAAAATATGCATACATCACGTGGTGGTGAACGGTTGAGTGCGCACCACTTGCCAAACGTCGTGGACGAAGGATATCGGTTCGGAGGTACACATCTAAGATTAGATCTCCAGTGATGATCTAGTGGCTGAGGCTGGTGAGCATCCAACGACTGACGGTCAAATTGACACCTTGTTTTTCATCGGATGGTGTTGGATCAAGGAGGAAGAACGGACGGAGAACTCATCCCTGGGAAGCTTCAATCTGCAAAATCCCCTTGCTCCAAATTCCTCCTTTGCTATTGATGGGTCTTGCGTGCTCCTGGAGTGTTTCCACGTCTTGAGGATCCCTCAAAATGGGTCAGCGACTGTCGGAGATCCTATGCTGAGGGTCGACACCTGGGGCTCTTCTCGAGCTTCGAAAGGGACTGCAAGGATGTAGTTTCTCACCGTTTTCTGCAGGAATTTGTTAGAGACAAAAATGCGGAGCTACGGGAAGCTCTAGGGGTTGGAATGAGCATGAGATGTGGCGAAGCGGAGGTCTCCGGCGAGAGCGGAAGAGAGAGACCAGATCTTTGTGAGATCTGAGTGAGTGGTTGTACGTGGGGCGTGCATAAGGCAGAGAGGAAGGTGATGATGGTGAAAGGTGAGACAGAGATGGTCGGAATGAAGCGAAAATGGTGAAGCAGCCCAACCTCCGTTGTATGCGTAAATTGGAAAATACGAGAAATGATGATGGATCAAGTAAAACTAATGCTAGCTTTATGCTACTGCTAACCTAAGGATCAAGAAAAGCTAAAAGAATATAATCTTACCAAATGAGACTCGCTTGGAGTGGAGCTTCGGTGAAGCACGGTGGCGAGCAGTGGATGACTTCGATTCTACGCCAAAATAAGCTCCCAAGGAGCCGATCACGCTCCTGCTGTCACCAGGAACACTACATGATTATAAAAATACAAATAATGGAAATGTAAATGATAAATAAATAGAGTAATTTATTCATGTATACAATAGGAGTCCCAAACCTAACTTTTACATCTTAACTCCAAATTAAATGGAACCACCTTCATTTAAATAGTTTATTTAAAGTTATATACAATTAAAGGTGATTTTGGGTCATTTTGAGTTCATATGGAGAAGATACGGGTCTTGAAAGTTAGGATTTTGGAATTTTATTTAGAGTATAAAAAGTACACTATATATTATTTTTGTATGAAATTAAATTTTTATTTTTGTATATATTTTTATCTATAACTTGTGTATCAAGTTTCTTTATTTGAGATATAAATAAGAGAAAATAAAATAGGTCCCAAAAATGATCTATTGAAGAATAAAAGAATAGGATTTCTATTGTATTTTCGGCCCTTATCTCCCCCTACTTTATTCCTTATAGACCAATCCAATTCTTGACTTAGGGTGATAAAATACCTTTGACATTGTATTCTTTTTCTTTTCTTTTCTTTATTCTATAATTTTGATATTTAAATCGGTATTTTATATACAATAAATGGAATAAATAATGAATGTTAATTTGTTAAAGTTAATGCTATTTACATGCATTTGTTAGGGTTTTTAAGGTCAAAATGATAGAATAAAGGTGATGAAATGGAGATTCATCAACAACCTAGATTCCTCCTAAACATTCTTTTACTGCCAAAATCAACTTAGGAGCTTACCATTGAGCGAAAAGCATGCGCTCGGTCAAGGTATTTATATCGTGCTATACGAGCAAAAGTGGTCATCCATGTATAAGAATATCCTTAATCTTTTAGTTGGGACAATCACAAAGGTAGATGGAGATGAGAACATGATATTTTGAAGATTAACACACACATAACTGGCAATTCACTGCGAGGAACACTTCCTCGAGATTTATTTACATCATAATAAGAGTCGTGATATATACCACATATCATGCATCATTATTATGTATTTCTTTGTATCCTGTTTCTGCACGTAAGAAGTTTTTCATCCTCATGCCCACGCAACAATCATCACTATGAGCATGTATATAATTGAAGCTGAACCAGACATGTTACGGCACCAATTTCTTTCCAGAGATCCAACTGGTGGTGCAGATGTAGGATATAATAGTCGATTTCCTGTGATACTGAAAGATGAAGGAGATCAATTAATGCAACGTAAATAAAATCCATATCACTGTATGGATTTTGACTTATTATTTTTAATCGACGAACTTACTTCAATTTAATTCTCGTACTGTTGGAGAGAGAAGATGGTATACTACTGAAGTTGTTATATGCCAAGTTCCTACAAAATAAAACAGACATAATTACTTCACTAACAAAATGTCATGCTGGGTAATGACTGACAGTGCTTCAGATTATATATTGTGCGACTCACAATTTTCGGAGGTTTGGCATTTTGGCTAGAAATTCTGGGATGCTTCCATTGAGGTTGTTGTTATGCATATCGCTAAAAATTTAACATACGAAGCTGTTAGAATTATCTGGATTTTAAGCACATAATGTATCTGTACTATTTAACCGGAGAAACCCACATAGTTTCCAGAGCATCCAGTTCTCTGAAATCGGGAAGACTTCCTTCAAGACCATAACCACCTAGAGACCTGCAAGATGTAAGCAAATTGCAACCAACTTTTATTCGAACTCTGAATCTATGACGAGATAAACAAAATGAGTGACCCATGGTATGATTGATCATATCAGTTCAGTTGAGTAAGAATCATTACAAGGATGTGATGCGAGGGGAGTCATCGGAGCTGCAATTAACCCATTCCCAGTTATAGTCTAATGGGAGGCATGGATCGCCTGTCCAATTCTGGAGAACCCTGAACCAACCTTGCAATCTTGACAACGCCTTCACTGAAGGAAGTTGTGCAATAGATCTCAGAGCTTTTATCTAACATAAACTTAGTTGTGTGCGTGTTGATTATAATAGGAGGAGACATTGTACTTACCGTCGTGGTAATCGGTCGTCGAATGCAGAAACTCCTCCACCAGCATTACTTCAAATCCACTGATAACGGGAGGGAGGGTCGAGTCATTCGTAGGCACTAGAGTGAAACTTGTGTTCTGAGTAGCTTGTATGCTGGTACTCGTGAATTCCAAGACCTGTCCAAAAGGTGGTATGATTGGATCCGATATGCGATCGTTGTCCATGAAAATATGGAATGACCTTCTCTGATTGGGACCGTTGAGCTTGGATATCTCAGTGAAGTACATGTTCAAGTAGATTGGCCAATGGAAGGTATAGAGAAAGGAGGTTGTGATCGTGAGGTTCGTCGATGTTTCAAGAGAGGTCACCGCATTACGGAACATCTTGAACGGAGGGTCGTCGATGCTTGTGCTCGTGTTGATGGTGGACGTGTTACTCTTCAAAGTTGCGTATTTCGATATGGTAGCGTCAGAATCTTCTATGGAACTCCAAGAACGGTCATAATGGTCATCTGGGTACCTGCAAAAGTTTCAAATGAGTAAGAAGAGATTAAGGGAATCAGCCTCTTTGTATGGTGCAGAGCTAATTGTAACTGTATAGTTCTTCGAAGAAGATACGAACAACCTCGGCCCCAACTCTCCGTTTGTTCGAATTCCATTCGCGAGCCTCTTGTAGGTTCCTCGATGACGTATTTCATTATAGTTGTTATATTTTCATTTGCAAGACTCGTGTAGGTTCCTAGACGTAGAGTGGATCCTCTGCAATACTGCAGAGTCTGCTGCAATCCGAGCCGTTTGATCTTGATCGAGCGGTTCACACGAATTTCCACGGTATGGATCCACAAAAACAGAGAATTCGTGCGAACCGCTCGATCAAGATCGAGCGGCTCCAACGTTCCACCATTTTGCAGCAGAATCTGCAGTACTGCAGAGGAACTGCTCCCTCCTAGACGACATCCCCACCTCATTGGGTTTGTGTGGCTTCGAATGTGAACTAAAGTAGTTCATGCAAGATGCACATTGTTCAAGGCTGAAAATCTAACTTCCCAAAAGTACGAAGATGTGCAAATATGTAATACATAGAGACTAGTGGCAAGGAGAAGCAAGTGTAACTGCACGTAAGAGATTATGAACGGTTTGCAATATGCCAAGGCTAAGCATGAAACCCAAACTGGTTTGCTAGAGGCAAAAATAGTTACTCTTAGGGTGTGTTTGGATAGTGGGTTTATGTGGGTTAAACTGGTTGCAGGTAACCAATTTTTGGATTTTGGTGTTTGGATAGAGGGTTAAACTGGGGGTGGCTTTATTGTGATGTGATTGTATTGGAGTTTGAAAAAGTGAGTAGTTATTGTGATGTGATTGTATTGGCATCTGAAAAAGTGAGTAGAAGTGGTGTAGTTTATAATTTTTATATGATATGATGGTATAATATATTATTTTTTGATGGAATTGATGATGGAGAATTGATTTATTTAATTTTTTAAAAAAGATAAAAAGTGGGACCCACATAGAGGGAGAAAATATGGGGTAAGGGGGGTAAACCACCCCAAGGGGGGTTTACCCCTTGTGCCGAACGACACCTTAATGCATGTCCATTTGACCTGTATGCTATACATCTTATTTTCTATCTGTTTTATTTCACAAACCCCCTCCCCCATATATATATATATATATATATATTTCCATACTTACCGCATTCAGTTCGGGATATTTCCGCACCTTCTGATCGACCTGAACAACAAATACGTATCCCCTCCACCCCTACTACATCTGCCTTGACTATGTGACTCAAAATGGAACGAAATGAGATTCTGTTCTGATCTAGTTGGGAGCCACAGCTTGCTTCCCTCGAGATGAACTACTCTCGCAAAGCGACCCAGTGAAAAATCCTTCCCCGAAGTTCTCAAGTTTATAGATAGTCGGCAATTGTGGTTCTCGTCATGGGAGACGGGGTAGGCGGATTTTGTCATGCGTCTGTCAAGCCGGGGGAAAGAGGAGTAGGTCAATTCCCCATCTTCGCAAAATCTTCCCTCTCCCTCTTCTTTGTCATATTATATCGCATTGATTCTCACTTGATTCGCAATATCGCGTCTCGAAGTTGTCCGGCAATCCGAAGCAAGGGAATGATGACGCGGCGCGGGAGACAACCCTGCTTAACGTCATTTCCGGGAAAGAAAGATCGCGATAGACAAATCAAAGACCATTATATATCGTCTTTGATGAGAATCTTCTCTTATCAGAGTCATTTTGCTCTTGAAAACGGATAAAGCGGGTACTACTTCTCTTAGTAGGAGTATGTAGGCGACCCCGGACAGGACTCTCCCCTCTTGCCTGAAAGCGCTAGGCCGAGCATAGGCATAGGCTACGTGCTCTTCTTCCTGGACTGGCATGACAATAGTGGCCGCATTTGTCCAGCTTGGCATTTACCTAGTTCTAGTTTGCGGGGAGGTAAGGGGACTTCTCTCTTCAAGGCAAATGCTCCCGTGTGCGCGGGGTATTGGTCTGATACCTTTTCTTGTGTATGCTGAAAATGGGAGGATGGAGGTTATGGACTGAGCTTTGGAATCGCAGGATGACGGAGATATCGAATGTGCTTCGATACTAGCACGAAAAGGCAGGGGGTAGACAGGTGATTCAGGGCTGTCCTCGAGGAGCCCTATAACTCGCATTGGCGGACTGAGCCTTGCAGACATCGCAACTACACTCGGTCTAAGCGGCCTCTCACATGCTGATTGGATCCAGTGGCCGCCCCTGGAAAGTGGCTTCAAGAAGAATGAAAGAGAAGGGGGAGCCGTGGGGAATTGCGAGAATCAAAAGAGGACAGGCATGTGGGACCCCACCCCCGAGCGTCGAGCCAGTGAGCCAGCGAACCTGTGGTTCAGAGTCGGACGCTCAATCTCAAGGAGAGCACTCGCACTCGCGAGGAAAGCATATAATATAGCCCTACCCTACCCCGGTTAGCGAATTCCTACTTTCTTTGTTCTTTCTTAAGGGGGTCTCTTCTACTTCTTATTATACTTGAGTTGAGGTGAGGAGTTCTGTCGCGAAGATCTTTTGCCCTTTGATATCAAGCGGGAGACACTTCCTATCCCTCCTCTCATCAGACTGGGCAAAGGACAGTGCAAAGAGGAACAGAACTTCAAGCAAGATGCCCAGCTCTAACAAAGCGCTACCTCGAAGACCCTGGCTTAGAGCCGCTGTAGTCATATATAGTCAAGCCGGGAAGGCAGCGGAGCGCTCCGGGATAGGACTTGCTTGCCCTATTCTACTAGGGTGAATGAAAGACTATCCGTAGTCCGTCCAGTATTGCGGAAGATCCGCTCAAGTCAATCCGTGAAGATCGAAGGGGCTAGTATCAATCTGCCAGAAAAGGTTGTCCTATGAGTGCTATTTTGTAATAATTGAAGGCACAGACTTGCTTTTAGGTAGAAGATAAGTCAGGTCTTTGAATTCTCGATCGTCCACCATGGAAATAGCCCAGGCGGATGAAATGCTGACTTTCTTTAGGATGAAACGGTTAGCAGTAGAGCGATCAGCTTAGCGGCAGTCGCGCTCTCTAGAATCATCAGAGCAGCTCGGAGTTGGGGATTGTCTGATGATATTAGATGGGCCTCCTTCAGAGAGTAAGTGCTTATTCGAAGAACTATCGTGAAACTCTCTAATGGAAGCTATAGGCGCAGGCGAAAAGATAAGGGCACCGAATAGCAGGTGCTAAGGTCTTTCATCGGCTATTATCATCCCGTGAACAATCCCTAACTATGAAGTCTGTGCGGGCAGGCTTTTATCTAGAATATGTAGATTGAGGTGACCTAAGAAAGGCAGCTGTGCGCATCTTCCGTGAGGGGAGTAGTCGGTAAGTTGCAAGGCTAGGGACTGAGGGGAAGGGAGGATGCGGAGCAGCGAGAAGATCAGATAGGTGCGTAAGCTAAGGGAAGTTCCGGGAAATAAGATTTTCCAACTCATTCGAACAGTACTACTAGCTAACCGCACCCACCTGTACTTATACTGCCCTCTCTGACTTCCGACTTAGTTCGAACTGCGGAGGAAGTGTTAAGGTGACCTCTAATCTGATATCTAATACTATAAGAATTTGGGAGATTGGGCGCGGTTGGACCGCAGCGCTGGGAGAGAGAAAAGACTGGATGGAGCCACCAAGCAAGCCTGACGGTTCGACCAGGGTGACGAAACTACAACTACGGATGAGACGCAGGGGCAATTCGACCCTGATGACTAAACTCAAAGGCGAAGAGAACGAAGCAATTAGAGCTAGGGGCATAGGCTTAGGGCGGCCCAGCGGGCCGATCTATGAGATGAGATTTTGATGAGATGATAAGATGGGAGATTCGGGATCACTAGTTTCAGCCAAGAGAGAGAAACCAGGAGAAAGAAGACAGAAACTAGTGGTCTAGAATCTCCCATCTCACAATCTCACAAAATCTCATCTCATAGGATCACTCCTCTATATATACATATACATACATATATATATATATATAGGGCTTATCCAGAGAGCCCTTTGTCCATTTGAGTTTGGTGAGCACCAAATATATGCTCTCCACGTGTACTTCTATTTTAAAGGTTGCCTATTTCAAAGGAGCACGGTTTTGAAGGGTATTAATACGTTTGAGCCTCTTATACTTCTAATTATATCGAGTCCTTAAAAAAAGGAAGACGATTTTGGAAAGATACATTTAAATCATTAATTTCGTACCGAAGAAATAGTCATTGTACATTTGATCAGTAATGTAAATAATGTACTCAAGTAATTATGTAATGCAAGATCAGTAATACTGAAACAATTGTCAGTATTTTACATCTGTAATATTACATTGTGCAGAGATCAGTAATTCATTCATGTTACTCAAGTAATACATATTCAGTTCTCAAGTAATTATTATTGTGAGATCAGTAATTAAGTATGTGAATTACTAATGTCCATACAATAAATAGTGATTACAAATATCCATTTTACTGAAGTCATTTTGATTGTTACTAATGTTATAGTTACTTAATACTTTGAGTCTTACTGAAGCACTTCTTATTTACTCATATAACAATTTTAATTACTTATAATGTATTGAGTGTTACTGATAGCAATACATAAGTTACTGGTCACATGGTATTTTATACTTATTGCAACTTACTTATTCCATTATATTCTTTTACCTACAATTTATTACATGTTATTGATGCTTCTATATATCTTACTTGTTTTATTCTTTGTTTTGAATTACTATCGAATCACACCTTCTTTACTTATGTAGCCTATTTAATTACTTTTAATACGTCAAGTGTTATTGAAAGTCACACATAAATTACTTAATTATTGATATATGATGAACATCCAAATTTCAACTGTTGTCTTCTAGTCCATTTAGATAATGTTATTTTGCTCTCTCTCCTCGGCATAACAACAGCTTCTTCAAGACACCAAATTGTTGCATTGTTCTACGAGAAACAATAACTTAATTGACCATTTAAAAAAATAAAATATCAAGAAATTGGAAAAGAATACACATTACTTACAAATTTCAAGTAACGTTTTAGGAAGATACTTGCTTCAGTACTATTTTATATCCGTGAATAGTAAGAATTGTATAAAGAAAAGTAACTCAGCATTATACTCGCTTCAGTAAGAATCATTCAATGACAAGTAACTTGTAATGAATTGTTAGTAACGTTTGTTATATGACAAGTAACTTGTAATGAATTGTTAGTAACTCAGCAATATACTCTGTATATTTTCAAGGTAACACATTAAAAGTAACAATTTTGTTAGTAGTAGTAACATAAAATATCTTATAAGTAAATTAAGTAAATATATTAGTAACTCAGTATATCTTCAAAGTAACACATTAAAAGTAACAATTGTGTTAGCATTAGTAACATAAAATATCTTATAAGTAAATTACTTACATACATCAGTAACTCAATATATTTTCAAAGTAACGCATGAAAAATAACAAATGTATTTGCTTACGATAAAAAATATGCAGTATTCATAAATAGAAATTACTGAATTTATCATCTCACTCGTTTTGATCTTTGCAGAAACATGCAGTATTCATCTTTGCAAATCCCACTTTCTCATGATCCATAAATATAAAAAAAATCAAAATCTGGTCTATAATCAGTCAGATTCAAATCAAAATGTCCAAAAAAAATAATTCTTTCTACATACTATCAGATTCAAATCAAAATACGAAAATAAAAATCTAATCGAAATACAATACCTTGCGTTATAAAAACGATCGCTTCTCTTTCCACGATTGATCGCCTCACTTTGCAAATCGCTAGATCAAAAAATATCAGATCAATCATCTCTCGTTGATCTCTCAACAGACGTTTCCATAAACGTATACTAATTTTAGAATTGCTTAATATTTCCAATTAGCTTTCTTTCTATTTTGGTTACGGTTCCTATTTTTTAGGGATTGAGAGATACAAATCTTACGGTTGGAATTAGAGGCTCATCTCGTATCAAATGGGCATATGGCTCTCTGGATAAAAATCTTATATATATATATATATAAGTAGCTTAATTTGTGTACTGCTATTATAAAATATAATATGATATTGTTGTTAACACAAAAACTCAAGAAAAGAACACAAAACTATACCAATATAATACGTTTTCTAATCCTACCATCATTTCAATGTTGCCCTTAGCCAGATCCTCTGTTGTATTGTGATTTACAGCAGAAGTGTTGTAATTCTATTTTTTCTCTTTACGTTCTTCATTTTGAAAATCTACCCTTACATATTATATCTTCTACTGATGTTCCACATATCCTCTAAATTTCGCTCAAAACCAAATGTCATTTGTTATTTTATCTTAATGGTCAAAGATCCGGTTAACATTTAAGCTACTTAAATCACATTTGAAAAAGAACTGAATTTGACCATTAAGATAACATAGTTAATGACATCGGTTTTGAGAGAAATTTACAGGATATGTAGAATTTTAGTAGAAGATATAATCCATAAGGTTGGATTTTCAAAATGAAAACCGCAAAGAAAAAAAAATAGAACAGCACCTCTGCTGTAAAACACACAAGCAGAGGATCTAACGACTCACTTGATCCTCTTGCCAGTTAAAGCTCTCCTCCTATTGGTTGGAACCTGACCATGTTACCTCCCCTCACCTTTAGGAAAGTTGACCCAGTCCAATCCCTCTTCTTCCGTCCCTTCTTGTGAATAAACCCATTAACCTATCGGCCATCTTCTTCCTCGATCTGTCCCCGACAACAACCGGCAACCCCTCGATCATACCGCCCTCGTTGACCCCTCGTCCTTGATTAGAACTCCATCTCCACCTTAAACCCAACCCGATAAAACCCATTAGTTCCCCCAAATTCGGACCATCCTTCGGAATTTGAGATAAATTCGCTACTAAGCTGCAGGTTGGAAGGAAGAAATCCTCTCTCTTCTACGGCACGTTGCCCTTCTTAATTCATCCCTCACTCCGTTGGCTGGACAACTACTCTCCTCATTCAAATTACCAGTGGGTATTATCGACAAAATAGACAAGAATCCTCGTTTTCCTCTGGCTTGGAAACGCACAGGAGAAACAAAGACACAAAGCTAGCTGGGAGAATATTCACTTCTCCAAATAAGAACGACGAAAGGGGATTGAATGACAAATTTGCAAGACTTCAATATCTCTATGCTTGCCAAAACTTGGATCAAACCGCTGGCAAACGTGCGCACCCTCACATCATTTTCTAAGAAAAAAAAACCTTTTTGTTACTTGCTTTTTGTTATAGTTCTGTAATTTTTCTGTTATTACTACTATCAATAAAACCTTGTTTGAACTCTGTTTAATTTTGTAATTAAACTTTATTTAAACTCTGTTGTCTCACTTGGAACAAAAGAACTAGATGAATACCGCAATTGCTAAAAACGAGGGTCTATATGTACAGATGGTGCGATCTTTCTTGAGTTTAATGGGCTGCTCCTTGTGGGCAGCCAACAATGGCTGCCCCGTGTCGTTTTTGGAGTTTTTTTATTTTTTTTGAAAAATATCAATATGTATATTCATCCCTATATCCCTCTTATATGCCATTCGAATTTCGTCAGGAACAGAGACTCCTACTGCCTCCATCAAGATGGTGTCGATTTAAAAAATCCTGTTACCGTTAAAAATTGATTGTCTCGATGGAGGCTGTAGGAGTCTCTGTTTCTTACGAAATTCAAATGGCATATAGGAGGAATATAGGGATGAATATACATGGCGATATTTTTCAAAAAAAAATAAAAAAACGTCGAAAACGACGCGGGGACAACCATATTGGCTGCCTGAAGGGACAACCCCATTAAACTCATCTTTCTTTTACCTGATAGATTCATTGGAGCCCATGGCCCATCTTTGCGGGTAGTACAAAACGTAGCTGGAGTTGACCCTCGAATACATGCGTGGATCCAACACGCTGACCTTGATGGCCGATATGAAGGGATCCTGATCGTCGTAGAGCCTCCCCAGACAGATATTGGTGTTGTTGCTCGTCGTCGAGAAGATCGTGCGGTAGTACACGCCGCGGTTCCAACTCTTCATGTTCACTGTCCTCCAACCGTTGGAGTCCAGCAGCAGTTTAAAGGCCGGGGGCTTGGATTTGCCGTCGTAGTTGCCATAATAGAACGACGTCGTAACATCGATCTTTCTTCCTTCTCCAACGGGGATGGTGTAGCAATTCTTCTTGTTCTTGCGAAATGCTCTCAGCGTCTCCCATGTTGTGCCGCTATTAGTGCCGTCCTTTATCTTATAACTCCCCCCAGATCGGACGAAGTCTCCGTCTCCGAACCACGTGATGTTGTTGGCACTGGTGAAGCCCTCGGTGGTTCCACAGTCTATATACCAGAATTCTGCATCATGGGAGTACATTGATTTTGCGAAAACAGTTAAATATTAGTTAATTGCCAAGGCCACCATGGTTTCTTAATTACGAAAATTAATCTAATAGTTATAGATATGGATATCGTTTTGATATATGTAAATATCCATATCCGTCTCTGTATATCCGTTTTTTATATAAATATAGTCATAGATTTATTTTTAACCCTGTATAACATAATTTTATACCTTAGTTATCATATTTATATAATTTTTATGATATAAAAACATTTAGTAAATTTATATCATGTGTTAAGTCGATTCTATATAGTATTTCTAACATTACTCGTATGCGATCAGTATCTGTTTTACATCCGTATCCGTTTTTAATGATATGGAAGATAGTTTTAATATTCGTCAATATCTGTATCCGCATCCGTATTCGGATTCAAAAATGGATAAGGATATAGTAATACCGATATCCGTATCCGTATCTGTCCGTTTGCATCCCTAATTCTAATAGTCATATTGGTTTTTTTTCTTGATAGGAATTGATCGTTATTTTACAGACAAAGCATTTGTAGCTGCATGCATGTTGTTGTTTTGGACCGTTCGTGAGGTTTAGTCGACTACTTGAATGTTATAAGTAGTTTCGACCAAGATTTTAATATTGAACTGAACTGGTCAGTTAAATCGGTTAAACCAAGAACCAGAGGAAAAATGATCCAACCACCCGGTTTTTATTTCGAAATAAAAATTAGTCAAAATCGGCCAAAACTCGATTGCACCACTTAAAATTGAATCAATTAAACCAAACCATCGATTCAACCATCTATTTTTTGATAAGAAATAATTCTCAATAACAAAATACAAACCTTTTCAGAAATATTCATAGTCTAGTCTTAATTTAACCCAAAGTATTGTACCCCTTTATCTATTCTCCTTCACATATGCCAATGGCTCATTATCGCTTGTCTTTTACTGTCATATGAGCATTGCCTCTCTCTTCTCACATTGTATATGAGGTTATCTACTTATTATAATAACGAACGAAGAAGACATTGTCAGTCATACTGAAGGATATGGTTAGATCCTCAAGCGCATCACGGAAGCGTGAGCGTCATATCAAATACGACGAGGAGCGGCTAGTCACACTAGTTGCTCGATGCAGCGGAATTTAAAAAATTTTCATACGACAAAACCACATGATCCAAGAACACTTCTCGAATCGTTTCGTCTAAACCACAAACAAGTAATAGGATTACCTCTTGAAGCGTGGTTGCGATCGAGTCTCCAAACGAAGAGACCTCCTGTCTCAAGTCCGATCCGACGGAGGAGACGCTTGCGAGCGCGGGGATGAACCGCGTGCTTCTCGCAATCCATGTTGATGATCCAAGCGGCGGATCTCCTGATCTCGACACACGAGATCCGACATCTTCTTCACGAGCGAGGCGCATCGAAGGAGACGGAGATCCACGAGCAGACAATCAGGCAGCATAACGACGACACTGCGGCGATGGAGAACCTCTCTATGGCATCCATGGTGGACGGCCATGAGAGGGAGAGAGATGACGTATAGAGAGAAAGAGAGAGATGCTTCTCAAGCATTGTGTGTGTAAAATAGAGAGCATGGTATGCCTCTCTATTTATAGGGTTTTGGGATCCATGGATTTCAATCCATGTGACATATAAAATCAATGGATGAGACTGATTTATGTCAATTCAATGGCTAAGATTGCGGTTGGTAAAACCAACAAATTTAGATCAAAATATATTTGACAAAATCAAATACAAATTAATCCAAAATTACACCAAATAAATAAGGAGAGAATATACATGGAGATTACATCTCCATGTACATTCCATATGGACGACCATCCATTCCTATTTGGAATTGGGTGCCGTCCAAGCTTTCCATGAGGAGAGCAATCTCATGACATGTCATGAGATTGCATATCTCCATGGAAATCTCTTTATTTATTTCCAACAACTTTTGTTGGGTTTTATTCTTCAAAAATAATTCACAATTATGTTTGAGAATATTGCAATCTTGCCATGGAAAAATTGTGAATCAAATTCACAACCCAAAACAACATATAATTTACATTGTCAATTAATTACACAATGTGTATCCAATACACATAATAATTAATCAACACATATAAATTATAATTAGCTCTCTCTAATACATTATAAATCACATTTATAATATATTATGAATAATTGGATATTACTATCCACATTATTCTTATCCATAATAATTAAATCACATTTAATTATATTGGATAACTTATTCTCATGTGCTCAAATAATATGAATCACATTCACATTATTTATATCTTTGATAATCAAATCATATTTAATTATCTAAGATAACTCTCCTTATAATATGAATCAAATTCATATTATTCATGATAATTAAATCACATTTAATTATCCATTTTCTCAATGCTCGGATACATATATTAACAATAGAATTATCCATGAACTCTTTCAAGGATAATGCGCTTTCTCCGCGAATACTTGGAGATAAGGATAGGGCGATTGTATTGTTCCACATATAGTGACATGGATATTGAGATTATATCTCAAATCCAGATCTCGGGCCTCCCATAGATGCTTGATTAAATCAAGACCGCAAATCTAATCTTCTCATTGCATCTGAATCACATTCAGATCAATGTCCAACATTTGGACTAAGATCAGATTACTTCTCTATTGAGAGGAGTCACTAAAATCCAGACCCGTTTCATCACTCCCTAGGAATGGAAGCGTCATGGTTATACAATCGTTTATGATCACATCACCCTCAGGTATTCCTAACACCTGTACATCCTGCATACTGGAAGACTCAGATTAAACCCGAAGTATTAGATCAACTTTACACTGTCTACTTCGTGGTTTTATCAGTAAGTTTCTCATTCGATCATTGGGAGTCGGTATAAATCATATACTTTCCAAAAGCATATGTCATACCTAGATCTTGATCATATACTTTCCAAAAGTATATATCAATCCTACAAATTCAGTCAAGCTTCCAAAGCGAGACGACCATGCGCATGGAATTTGATTCTTCCCAATATCTCATGAGTGAGCTCATGTCTTCCGGTTCAGTAACTGAACCTGTATGATCCCTTTGATAGATCGTATTACTCATATGCCCTTATATGCACACCAGCGCGCCGGTGTATAGACCTTGATTAGGTCATCAACCTATTGGTCTACCAAATGTACATACTCAGACATATAGTAACACATCTGTCTCCGATCAGAGGATGCGTGCCTATATCATGACAGCATATGATATAGGACTTTGGTTATCTCGATCTCGTTAAGTCAATTCTTTGACCTAACTCATCTGACACCTCCGAATCTCTATTCCTATGCAGAGGACCTGCATCAAGAGGTCGGTCAGATATCAGCCTAAATGAGATAGGATTGCCATCTCCTACTCAGGCTGGAGATCATCTCTTAATAATCATTTGACGGTGCTTGATGAGTCCTCAATCTAACTCATTAGATATTCATCTAAGCAGCAGCCTCTATGATTCAATAATTGAATCAACATCTGTATGATCATTAAAATGGCCATGGTACATAACCCTAATTGTACTAAGAGACCTATTATGCAAATTATGTACTCTTTATTTCAGATTAAGGAGTGAATTACAATAACATTTATTGCATAATGGCTCGCCGTGGGCTCGCATGTCCAACACATACTATGAGAAATAATAAATTAACAACACTTGTTGTTAATTAGAGTTTAAATAGTTTTAAAATTATGAGATTTTTACCCACCAGACCCTATAAACTTTGCCAATTACCTCCACGACATCTGAAACAGCCTATATCCTCCCTCGACCTCGTAAACTTGCTAATGTTGTATTAAAAATTGTATTTAGGTTTTAATTGGAAAACCTATTAATTACAATTGGCATTAATTTGGTTTCAATTGGGAAACCAAATGATTTGGAGGGAAAGTTGGGAATTCTCAAATTTGAGACATGGTTGAGTTTGGATGGAAGTTTAGTACCATACCTTAGAGATCTAAACTTTTGGTGGACTTATATATGAGTCCACACCCCAAGCTCTTGTAGCAATAGTAGAGAGGATGAATGGAGGAGCACACGCGCGCGTGCGCTCCGCTCCTCTCCGTCTCCGGCACCGGCACCGGCTCGGGAGAGTCAATTCGGATCTCGGATCTTGATACTTTTGATACGGGTTTCATTTGGCTGATCGATTAAATATATCAGACAAAATTAATTTAATCGCGATCACATTGGGAATCGTACTTGATCCAAACGGCTCGAGTTAGCCGCAGTTTTGGAATCCGAAAGGACACGACCGCTGAGGGGCATTTTCGGAAACCGAAGGGACTGCACGCTAGGGCACGCGAGCTCTTCTTTTTATAACCCCCACCCGATGCCGTTTTCTTCACTTGCAAGAAAACTCCACCCGCCACCACTCTTGTTCTCTCTTGCGCATCTGCGACCTGTTTCTTCTTGGCTGGAAGTTCTCGGAGGTGATTTCGTGGACGGTCTCGTCGGTGTGCGTGGACGACAACCATGAACCATCGTATCCTGGGAGCGGATCGCTAGTACGCAAGCACCGGTATTGTGGGGGCGAAATCCTCTCTAAGGACAGCCCATTTCATGGATGCTTTGGTGATATCTAACCTTATCTTTCTTGTATTTTCTTTGCCGCAATTTATTTATTGCTTACTCTTTTCTGGATCACGCCCATTTGTTTGTTTCCATCTAAGTAATCGATTTTGGTTTGCTTATTGTAATCGGATAATGGATTGGATCTGCACGTTATTAATCTTAATAATATGTAATATTGATCTGTCAATCCATTGGAATCCGTTTGATTGCTGTTTAATTTATGCTTGGTTTATCCTGTTAACAACAATCTTAGAGAGGATTTCTGGAACTGATTACAAAACTATGTCAGAAACAATATTTAAATCGAGGGTAGATATGACGGGTACGCCTGAAAAATTTGGTGGACAGAATTTTAAGCGTTGGCAACAACGCATGAAGATCTGATTAACCACCATAGGGTTAATCTCGATGCTTGAAACAGACTGTCCTATGGTAGAGATGGAAAACCCCTCACCTGATAGACAGAAAGCACAATCTGCATGGAAGGAACGCGACCGTATATGTCATGGTTGCATCTTGTTGGCTCTGTCCAACACGTTGTTGACGTATACTGTTCGTCCACGCAGATTGTGAAGGGGCTATGGGAAGACTTGGATCGGAAGTATAATACCGAAGACCTCGGTATTGAGAAATACTCCGTAGCTAAGTTTTTGAAGTTTTCCATGGCCGAGGGAAAGTCAGTTTCTGAACATGCACATGAGTTTTTACTCATGCTCAATGGTTTAGAGGATGCCGAAATGAAACTTCCAGATAAGTTTCAGGTCATGTGCATCATAAAAAAATTTCTCAAGTCGTGGGAAGACTTCGGTATGACCCTGAAACACAGAAAGGGAAAAATTTCTATGGATGACTTGATGGTGGCAATTGCCATAGAGGAGGAACACAGGAAACAAAAACCTGTGCTTCCTGTTGATATTCAGGCTAAGGTCAATTTCATGACCTCGAAGGGCAAGGATAAGAAGGGAAAGGGTCCTAATAACAATAAAATGAAACCAAAGGACAAGATCCAGAAAAAGGCAAAGAATAAACCCTGCTGGCTCTGTAATCAGGTTGGTCATTGGAAAAAGGACTGTCCGTCCTTGAAGGCTCAACTTAAGGCTACAGACGGGAGTCCACAAGTGAACATGATCACTATGGGAGTCGGGGCTAGCGAGGGGTATGTCTCTGTAAAACCTGAACTATACTATATCCATGATCAAAATGAGTGGCTTGTGGATACGTGAGCCAATGTAAATATATATTCTGACAGAACGTTGTTTTCTTCTTATTAGACCTGCAGCGGTGGGACTGTTAAGATGGGGAACGATTCTGCGGCCAGGGTGCTATGGTCGGGACAAGTCAACTTGAGGTTCTCCTCTGGACGTATCTGGACGTTGCACAGGGTGCTGCATGTTCCTGACATCAAGAAGAATGTGTTATCTGGCTCTATCTTAGTTAGAAATGATTTTGAATTAAACTTTAAATGTAATAAAGTTGTTATTCTGACATATGACATTTTTTTATGGAAAAAGGCTATTTGGTTGATTTTGATTTGTTATTTAGAATTAGATATGATTCAGTAAACATTAATGAATTGAATGTTTTGAATTCTGAATGTTCTAGTTCTATGTCTCATGTTGTGAATAATCTAGAATCTTGTGATCTATGGCATGGTAGATTGGGACATGTAAACTTAAATTCAATTAAAAGAATGATGAATTTAGAGTTGATCCCTAAACACACTATTGATAAAACTCAAAAATGTGAAATCTGTGTGTAAGCTAAGACACCTAGGAAGTCTTTTCAGTCTGTCTCTAGAGATAGTGAGATCTTGAATCTAGTGCACACGGATATCTGTGAGTTTAATGGTGTGTTGACCCGAGACAATAAGAAATACTTTATCACCTTTATAGATGATGGCAGTAGATACTGCTATGTATATCTAATGAAAACCAAGGATGAAGCCTTAAAGAAATTTCTTATCTTTAAGAATGAGGCTGAGACACAAACAGGAAAAGTGCTTAAACGCCTTAGGTAAGATAGAGGAGATGAATATACCTCTAACTTATTTGATGAACAATACAAATCTTTTGGCATAGTTCATGAAGTTACGGCCCCATATTCACCGCAATCAAATGGGATAGCAGAATGGAAAAATAAAACCTTAACTGACATGATCAATGCTCTCCTACAGAGTTCTGGACTTCCAACCTATATGTGGGGAGAAGCCTTGAATACGGCTTGCCATATTCTGAATAGGGTTCCTCCGAGACATATGGAAAAATATCCCTTTGAACTTTGGAGAAATAGGAAACCAAGTTTAAGATATCTCAAAGTGTGGGGCTGTCTCGCTAAGGTTTTAGTCCCAGAACACAAGAGAAAGAAACTTGGTCCTAAAACTGTTGATGCGGTCTTCTTAGGTTACCTGGAAAATAGCTATGCATATAGGTTCTTGGTAATTCGGTCCGAGATACCGGGCATAGATGTCAACACTATTGTTGAACTCTGTGATGCTACCTTCTTTGAGGATGTCTTTCCGTTGAAGACTGGGATTTCTTAAAATCTGACCATTGAGGGCGCCTCTACATCAGGATCTATTCCAGATCAAGTGGAAAGGATGATGAATGTGGGGGTTGAGACTCAACCTGAACCCAATGATCTTTCTAAAGAGATTGAGCCAAGGAGGAGTAAAAGACCTCGGATAGCCAAGGATCTGGGTAGCGACTTCGTTGTCTATCAGATCGAGGGTGATCCACCAAGTTACAAGGAAGCCATGGCTTCATCTGAAGCAAAACAATGGAAGGAAGCTATCAAATCTGAGATGGATTCCATTATGGCTAATGGAACTTGGGAGTTGATTGATTTACCCAAAGGGTGCTCTACTATTGGGTGCAAGTGGTTGTTTAAGAGAAAGCTTAGACCTGACGGATCAATTGAAAAATACAAGGCCAGATTAGTTGCCAAGGGCTTTAGGCAAAAGGAATGTATCGATTATTTTGATACCTATTCTTCTGTGACTAGGATGACCACAATTCGGATGCTCATAGCATTGGCATCTGTATATGATCTCTCTATCATCAAATGGATGTGAAGACCGCCTTCTTGCATGGCGATCTTGAGGAAGAGATCTATATGGATCAACCGGATGGGCTTGTGACTCATGTGAATGAGGGAAAGGTTTGCAAGCTTGTCAAATCCCTTTACGGATTGAAACAAGTACCAAAGCAGTGGCATAAATTTTGACAAGACTATTTTGTCATGTGGCTTTAAGGTTCATGAATCCGACAAGTGTGTCTATTCCAAGGTGAAAGGTGGTGAGTGTATTGTCTTGTGCCTATATGTTGATGACATATTGTTGTTCGGATCACATATGAGGATTATTAATGACTAAGGCTTTCTTGAGTAGTAAGTTTGAGATGGACATGGGTGTTGCTGATGTGATCTTGGGTCTCAAACTGACAAGGTCAGTGGATGGGATTGTAATTTCTCAATCTCACTATGTTGAGAAGGTACTTGAGAAATTTGGATATCAAGATTGCAAAGCTGTAAGCACTCCTTTTGATTCATCCAAAATGCTGTTTAAGAATAAAAGTGGAGTACCTGTAACCCAGCTAAGGTATTCACAAGTGATAGAAGTTTAATGTATCTTGCAAATTGCACGAGACCTAATATTTCATTCTCGGTTGCAAAGCTGAGTAGATACACTAGCTGTCCTGACCGTACTCACTGGGAGGCTCTGGATCGGGTACTAAAGTACATGAAGGGAATTATTTCCCTTAGTTTGCATTATGGTAGACATCCATTTGTACTAGAAGGATACAATGATGTAAGCTGGATAGAGAAAATAGAGGAGTGATGAACGTAAAATTCGCCTCAATAATAATGATGAATAATGCTGTAGTACAGGAGGCGAATTTTGTTTAGCAAAAACCACAAACTTTGAATGCTGTGGAATATTTATACTTGGCAAGTGTACCAAGGTCGAACACAGGGATACGGCAACCTAATGTGAGTATTGAATTTTGATTCAAGAAGCTCAATGTCAATTAATCTCAATTTCAGGTCCATATGCAAATTATGATGCACTATGATATTTACAAGGCAATGCAAAGTGATGCTATGATGCATGTTTTTTTATTGGTTTTTATGCAAATATAAAGTGATGCATGAAATAAGAATGCAAGAGAATAATAAAGCCTACAATTATACCCTAAAAATTATGAGCAACAACATAGAAATGAAATCAGTGTCATATTAATCATAACATTAAAAAGCGGTCATCGGAACAAAGCCAGACAAGGAGAGCAGAGTCCCAATATTTGCACATGAAAATTTACTTCATTTAAAACAGGAGCTAATGAGACAAATAAGTACGCTAAGATGAAGAGGACAAAACAAGGATCAAAACGACACTAAAATCATGCAATTTGGACCTATGATGCTCAAGTTATGCTAAAAACAGTGCAAGGGCATAATTGTAGTAAAATGCAATAAAACAAAGGGATAAATATTGCATTTAGGTCCCTGGAGGGACCTAAATACAAATACTAAAAATCGCCTGGGCCCGGTTGCAATTTGTCCATTTGCGCGCACGGGCGTATTTGCAATTTACAAAAATATGGAGGGCCTCCCTATAATTTACCCAGGCACGCACATGGGGGCACGTGCCTAGGGACCGAAGTGAAAATATCCATTCTTTCGAGGTCGTTCCTGCAATTTGCCCAGGCCTCACGTGCGAGGCACGTGAAGGCCCAGGCTCGGGAGGCGGCTGAGGTACGGGCCACGTGGCAGCAACTGGTGGCTCGGGTTGAGGTTGGGAAGCCCCGAGCCTATAGCTTTGGCAAGAGGTTCGGTTCTCCACGTGCCATCATCCTGGCCGTCCGATCCAGACGATCGGACGGTGCCTGTACTATCTTCTCCGCCGCGGCTCACCGGAGGAGGCGGGGCTCCGGTGAGGTCTCTGGAGCTCCCCCGCCTGTCGCAGACGCGCCTGATGGTCGGAGAAGAGAGCCGGGGGCGCCGCGAGGACGATGGGACTCCGACGATGCTCCAAGGCTGATCGGATCTGTGAGTTGAAGAAGCATCGTCGGAGGAGAAGAGCGTGAAGAGGCTCCGGTCTAAACTCCGGCTATTGAACATGCAAATGTCAGAGGAATAGCCGAAGCGTGCGCGTGAAGGTGTTGTGAGTGAGCTGAGGGTCGTGGAATGACTGGAAGCGGGGGACCGGGGTCTCCTTCTCCAGCGAGGCGGAGAAGGAGGTGATCGGGGTGTTCGGGGGTCTGGAGAAGAGAGAGGTGGTTGTCGAGGTTGCTGGTGGTCGGGTGAAGCTCGTAGGGTGATTAGGTGAAGATGATGACGGATGGATGTGGAGGGAAAAATGGGAGAAAAAGAGAGAAAAGTCGGGCACCTCGCCGGAGCGAGATATAGCGGAGGAGGAGGTCTGGGCTGAGCACCGGGGGCGCTCGGGTCATGGCTCGACCTGGACGACCCCTCCAGGGAGCTTAGCTACCACCAGAGAGGTGGAGCTTACATGGCGGAGCAGCCATGGATCTCACCGGGGCTTCGGCCATTATCGCCCCCTTGCAAGGGCCTCTCCGCTGTCACCGGAGGGCCAAGGGCTGGGCCGAAGCCCCAAATTGGTGGATGAGGCTCACAGGTGGCGGAGGTGGCGCTTTTATAAGCGGAGGAGGACGGCGGTTACGTGGGTAGGAGGGGGGGTTTCGATGGGGGGTTCAATGGTGGAGGAGTGATGGCGGTGAGTGATGACGGTCGCGCGAGGATGGCGGAGGGAAGGGCGATGTGGGGCGGCCGTTAGAAGAAGGAGGGGTGGTAGGAGTCACCTTCCAAAATAGGAAGGGGGGTGATGGATTCGCGCGGTGAAACGGCTGGGAGGAGGGGTTTCGCGAGGTGGAAGACGACTTCCTGGCCGTTGGATCTAGCGATCCAACGGCTAGGATGCGAGTGTTGGTGGAAGGCTACGATCAGATCCAAGGATCTGATCGAACAGTGGAGAAATGGGCGCTAACGGGCGGCTATGATGGAGGGAAAAGAAGGATCCAACGGCCTGAGGGAGAAGGAGGACATGGAGAAGGGAGAAGCGTAGGATATGCGCTTGATCGGATGGCTGCGGTGAGGGGATGACGTGGCGTAGGGAGAGGCGCAGGATGGAGGCTAATCCAATGGTTGTAGTCGAGGCGGTAAGAAGAGGTCGAGATCAGATCTGGGGATCACATCCGACGGTTGCGAACAAGGCGGTGATGGACGACGGAGATGAGGGCGGGGATGGCATGATCCAACGGCTTAGGAGAGGGCCGGGTGTCGAGAGGGGATGGGGGCCACGTGGACGCTCGAGAGAGCGCCACGTGGCCCAATAAGAAAATTCAGAGGATAATTAAAAAGAAAAATAGAAAAGAAATAGTTAGAGGCCGAATTTGGAAAAAGTCAAAACATGAAAGTTGCTCGTTTCGACGAGATCTACAACTTTCATGTTGGTCGAAAGGCAAAAAGAGGTCATCTGTACAAAAGCTATTTTTGGGGGTATTTTAAAGGGAATAAAAACACCAAGTTTGTGGTTTTGAGATTTTTTTGTATTTTTTTATCTTTTTAAGGGTCAGCGAATTATAGACAACATATCTACCTAATTTTTAGGGGTTTTTGAGTGATAAAATAATTACAGAAAAATAAGGGCAATTAAATACAATAAATTAATGGTAATTTTATACATAATATGGTACATGATAAAAATAGACAATTAGAGGATGTTTTTATTGGTTTGTTTAAGCAGGGATTTTAATAAGGAGTTTTTAGCATGATGAATATGAGATTCATCATACCCCTATACTTAAACCATGCTCGTCCTCGAGCATCTAAAGAATGAAGGAGTCGGATTAATTCTTGATAGTGTGCGTGAAAATTTACAAGGCTTGATATTTCAAAGCCCTCGACCTAAGTGATCCTAAAATTCTGGACTTATCCAAGCCTTAGTCAGAAGGAATCCAACTTCTTAGATTATCAGACTCTCTTTTTGTACATATAATATAAGGATATGACATTTAGTGTACTGCATTTCATGAGAGCCGAGTTGATGCATCACCCAAAGTTCCAGTCCCAAAGATTCTCCTCTAGTCCTAATCCTCAATACTAGGGAATAAGTATGTTCTTGCTTCAGTCCACCGTCTCATTAGTTTGTCAGACTTTGAAATGTTGATGGACGGCCAGATGATGGAGGTACTGGGATTGTGTCTAATTTTCTCACCCTCACATTGGAACAAGGGGCCTATCGAGTGCCTTTTACTCAACACATGTAAATTATTAATTTGTTGATCAATGTGTCCGTCAAGAGAGTTGGAGTCGTCTGCACTTGTTTTTCTGGGAATACACCGGGGTGTGTCTTTTCTGAGTATCTAAGATACCTTCGACACCCAGACTTGTATCGCTTACGATGCATGGCCCTTTTTGTGGTGTCAGCTCGACTCCTTGGTCCTATTTAGCGCTTGGTCCAAGGGGACACTTTGAAAATGGTTGGGAGCGCTCGCCATTGGTGGAAGCTCATTTGGAATTGACTTTGATTTTAGAGCTTTTCTTTAACATTTCATTTCTTTTGTTGGCTAGCTCCACTGCTTTTACCAAGAGATTGGCGCACACTGATCAACAAGTTTCTTTAAGTTTCATCACACCCTGGCACTTTAAGGTAAATATCAAGAGATAACATATGAATCTTGTTCACATACTGGCTAGGGTTTTTGCTGACACTCAGGTTTTCTGATGCCTTCATTAACTTTATCCCATCCTCGAATATCATAAGATCGGGTCTAAATTTAAATCTCTGATCTTAGTTCCTCAAGTGATATCTCATCTCAGCTCATCAATCATGCAGTTGTGGAAGTGACTGTGCTGATCATATTTTCTTGAAAATAGAGATAAAGAGTGTAATATAGCACTCAAATCTTTCAAACCAGAGTAGTGTGGATATTTAAGTCAGAAAAACCCTAATGACTAAGGCATGTTAACTCAGACTCTCAAGATCCCAGAGATCCAGTGTCCTCAAAATCCTCAAGCCTTGCGTGAGTGTGAATGTGTCAGGAATACACCAACTCCAAGGGTTAGTGATTTTTTTTGGTGTGATTTTTATCTTTTATAAATTTTTATGGGTTTTAATTTTATACTTTTTTTAATAACACAGGAATATTTACAAAAATTAATCCCTCAATTTTTAATTTTTACTCAGTTCATTTTTTTACCAAAACCCAGCCCGAAAAATAAAATTTTAAAAAGTTTTTTAAAAAAACACGAGCTAAGGCTAAAGTAATATACAATAATATACGGTATACCCCCCTATACTTAAAATTTGCTATGTCCTCATAGCACAAGGGCCATGAAGCCAAGGCTCGGTTCAAGTACAGGGTGATATAGCGGAACTGAGGAGGAGAGTCCCCCTATACTTAGGCCAAAATTGGCCTAAGTACAAGAAGACGGGACGAGGGAAGGAAGAGCAGGCAGGTCCCCCCTATACTTAGGCTACAAATAGCCTAAGTAAGGTCTGCGTTAGGGGGGGGGGTTTCTATGATACAAGGGAGAGGGGTTCGTGAAGAATAGATATACACACACACACACACACAGAGAGAGAGAGAGAGAGAGAGAGAGAAAGAGAGAGAGATAGAAATATACAGGGGGTGGGTGGGGGTGAGTATGTAAGTGTGTGTGTGTGTGTGTGAGGGGAAATTTTTTTTTGTACAATATGCAAAACTAAAAATAAATATGCAGATGCAGTGTTTTTTTTCTTTTTACAACATGCAATGCAAGTTGACTGATAAAAATCCTAGAATTTCTTCACGGCTTCTTTTGCGGCCTCTTCAGCGGAAGCTCCCGACTTCGCGCCTCCATGACGATCAGGCGTTCCCGATTTTCATGGGCCCTGCCACAAAAGAAAAGAGTTAGAAACTCAAAGAAATTAAATCAGCAAGAAATGATGCATGAAATGAGGACCTAAAAATTTTTTGAAATAAAAAAATCGAAATCCAAAAATTAAGCAAAGCCGTATCCCCGGCAACGGCGCCATTTGATGAACGTAAAATTCCCCTCAATAATAATGATGAATAATGCTGTAGTACATGAGGCGAATTTTGTTCAGCAAAAACCACAGACTTTGAATGCTGTGGAATATTTATACTTGGCAAGTGTACCAAGGTCGAACACAGGGATACAACAACCTAATGTGAGTATTGAATTTTGATTCAAGAAGCTCAATGTCAATTAATCTCAATTTCAGGTCCATATGCAAATTATGATGCACTATGATATTTACAAGGCAATGCAAAGTGATGCTATGATGCATGTTTTTTTTATTGGTTTTTATGCAAATATAAAGTGATGCATGAAATAAGAATGCAAGAGAATAATAAAGCCTACAATTATACCCTAAAAATTATGAGCAACAACATCGAAATGAAATTAGTGTCATATTAATCATAACATTAAAAAGCGGTCATCGGATCAAAGCCATACAAGGAGAGCAGAGTCCCAATATTTGCACATGAAAATTTACTTCATTTAAAACAGGAGCAAATGAGACAAATAAGTACGCTAAGATGAAGAGGACAAAACAAGGATCAAAACGATACTAAAATCATGCAATTTGGACCTATGATGCTCAAGTTATGCTAAAAACAGTGCAAGGGCATAATTGTAGTAAAAATACAATAAAACAAAGGGATAAATATTTCATTTAGGTCCCTGGAGGGACCTAAATACAAATACCAAAAATCGCCTGGGCCCGGTTGCAATTTGTCCATTTGCGCGCAGGGGCGTATTTGCAATTTCCAAAACTATGGTGGTCCTCCCTATAATTTACCCAGGCACGCATATGGGGGCACGTGCCTGGGGACCGAAGTGAAAATATCCATTCTTTCGAGGCCGTTCCTGCAATTTGCCCAGGCCTCGTGTGCGAGGCACGTGAAGGCCCAGGCTCGGGAGGCGGCTGAGGTACGGGCCACGTGGCAGCAACTGGTGGCTCAGGTTGAGGTTGGGAAGCCCCGAGCCTATAGCTTTGGCAAGAGGTTCGGTTCTCCATGTGCCATCATCCTGGCCGTCCGATCCAGACGATCGGACGGTGCCTGTACTATCTTCTCCGCCGCGGCTCACCGGAGGAGGCGAGGCTCCGGTGAGGTCTCTGGAGCTCCCCCACCTGTCGCAGACGTGCCTGATGGTTGGAGAAGAGAGCTGGGGGCGCCGCGAGGACGATGGGACTCCGGCGATGCTCCAAGGTGATCGGATCTGTGAGTTGAAGAAGCATCGTCGGAGGAGAAGAGCGTGAAGAGGCTCCGGTCTAAACTCCGACCATTGAACCTGCAAATGTCAGAGGAATAGCCGAAGCGTGCGCGTGAAGGTGTTGTGAGTGAGCTGAGGGCCGTGGAATGACTGGAAGCGGGGGCCCGGGGTCTCCTTCTCCGGCGAGGCGGAGAAGGAGGTGATCGGGGTGTTCGGGGGTCTGGAGAAGAGAGAGGTGGTTGTCGAGGTTGCTGGTGGTCGGGTGAAGCTCGTAGGGTGATTAGGTGAAGATGATGACGGATGGATGTGGAGGGAAAAATGGGAGAAAAAGAGAGAAAAGTCGGGCACCTCGCCGGAGCGAGATATAGCGGAGGAGGAGGTCTGGGCTGTTGTGCACCGGAGGCGCTCGGGTCATGGCTCGACCTGGACGACCCCTCCAGGGAGCTTAGCTACCACCAAAGAGGTGGAGCTTACATGGCGGAGCAGCCATGGATCTCACCGGGGCTTCGGCCATTATCGCCCCCTTGCAAGGGCCTCTCCGCTGTCACCGGAGGGCCAAGGGCTGGGCCGAAGCCCCAAATTGGTGGATGAGGCTCACAGGTGGCGGAGGTGGTGCTTTTATAAGCGGAGGAGGACGGCGGTTACATGGGTAGGAGGGGGGGTTTCGATGGGGGGTTCAATGGTGGAGGAGTGATGGCGGTGAGTGATGACGGTCGCGCGAGGATGGCAGAGGGAAGGGCGATGTGGGGCGGTTGTTAGAAGAAGGAGGGGTGGTAGGAGTCACCTTCCAAAATAGGAAGGGGGGTGATTGATGAATCTCGTATTCATCATGCTAAAAACTCCTTATTAAAATCCCTGCTTAAACAAGCCAATAAAATTATCCTTTAAAACTCTATTTTTATCATGTACAATATTGTGTATAATTAGCCTTTAATTATTTGTATTTAATTACCCTTATTTTTCTGTAATTATTTTATCACTCAAAAACCCCTAAAAATTAGGTAGATAAGTTGTCGATAATTCACTGACCTTTAAAACCACTAAAAAATACAAAAACCACTCAAAACCACAAAACCGATGTTTTTATCCCCTTAAAAATACCCCCAAAAATAGCTTTTGTACAGATGACCTCTTTTGGCTTTTTGACCTACATGAAAGTTGTAGATCTCATTGAGACGAGCAACTTTCATGTTTTGACTTTTTCCAAATTCGGCCTCTAGCTATTTATTTTATATTTTTCTTTGTAAATTATTTCTGATTTTTTTTCATTGGGCCACGTGGCGCCCTCTGGGCCGCCCACGTGGCCCGCCTCTCTTCTCGCCACCCGGAACTCGCCTGACCGTCGGATCCTCTCCTTTCGCCTGCATCTGAGCCCTCCATCCCGCCTCAACACCAGCCCTCGGATCCATCCCCAGATCAGATCCTCACCGCTACCTAGCGCCTCTTCTCCAGCCGTTGGATCGATCTCTCATCCTACGACCCTCAAGCTTCCATGTCACCCCATCCTTTTACACCATCCGATCTAACTCCCAGATCAGATCTGAGCCACCCAACCCCGCCTCATCTATGGCCGTTGGATCCACGCCCTATCCTACAGCCTTCACTGTGCCACGTCACCTATCCACTCACCACCGTTTGATCAGATCAATGGATCTAATCTTGGCCCTCCGCCCGCGCCCATATCCTAGCCATTGGATCACAAGATCCAACGGCTCACCATCATCGTCCTCCTCCGTAACCTCCCCTTCCCCGGCGGTTTCACCTCGCGAGTCCCTTCCCCCCTTCCATTTTTGGAAGGATCCTCTGGCTCCCCTTCCCCGCCATAACGCCGCCAGCACCTAGCCCGTTCCTCCGCCATCCTCGCGCCACCATTAACCACCCTCGCCATCACTCCTCCACCATTAAAATCTCCATCGAAACCCCCCTTCTACCCACGTAACCGCCGTTCTCCTCCGCCTATTAAACCCCCTCCCCAGCCACCGGAGCCACTTGTCCACCATTGTGGGGCCTCCACCTAGCTTCCTCCGCCCCTCCGGTGACAGCGGAGGGGCGGAATTGGTGAAGCAACAACGGTGGAGGTCTGGTGTCGACCCACGGCCTATTCCGCCGTATTCTGGTGGCTCCTCCACCGCCGAGCCCCCTGGAAGATCGACCAGGTCGAGGCGAAGACCCCGGGCTCCTCGGAGCTCAGCCCAGATCAAGTTCGCCCCGCCAGCTCCTCGCTCCGGCAAGGAGATCTTCTTCTTGCTTTTTCTTTCTTTTTCTCGTAATTATTACGCTACCTACAGTCACCGTCCCCCTCCACTAAACACTCCACCAGCTTCGCCCAACCACCCCGACCACCCATTCCCTTCTCCAGACCCCTAGCCGCTCCGACCCACCTCCTCCTCCACCTCGCCGGAGGAGGAGCTTTGGCCTCCACTTCCGATCACCCTCACGACCATCCACTCACCTCACTCGCACGCACACACTCCGCACGCTTCGGCTATGTACTTCTAACCATTGCATGTACAAACATCTTCACTGGCCGGACGTGGCACCTGAGCTTCAACTCCGCTCTCCGCCGCAGGTGCAGCTCCACCGTTCAGCCGTTCAAGACATCTCTGGAGCTTCGCCAGCTCTCCAGCTTCATCGCGGACCGCTCAGCTCCATGGCCTGACCTTCAGGCAAGCACTGGGAGCGCGGCGGAGCTATGGCATGGTCACCGGAGCCCCGCCTCCTCCGGTGGCCCGCGGGGGAAGAGGAACGCACAGCTACCGTCCGATCACCAGGATCGGACGGCTCTGACGACGCCACGTGGTGGACCCGAGCCTACTTCCAGACCTATAGGCTCGGGTCCTCCGCGCCTAACGCTGAACGTCCAGATATAGCCACGTGGCCCGAGCCACAAGCCTCCTCCCGAGCCTAGCCCTCACGTGCCTTGCACGTGAGGTTCTGGGTAATTTGCACGCCAGACCCAGGAACTTCCGGATATTGCATTTTGGTCCCCAGGCACGTGCCTCACGTGCGTGCCTGGGTATTTTACAGGGAGGCCCTCATGGTTTTGAGGAATTACAAAAGGGCCCTTGCGCGCATGGACAAATTACTCACAGGCCCAGGCGATTTCTTTATTTGCATTTAGGTCCCTCCAGGGACCTAAATGCAATAATTATCCCTTTATTTTATTGCATTTTTATTACAATTATGCCCTTGCACTGTTTTTAGCATAACTTGAGCATCGTAGGTCCAAATTGCATGATTTTAATGTCGTTTTGATCCTTGTTTTGTCCTCTACAATCTAGCATACTTATTTGTCTCATTTGACACTGTTTTAAATTAAATGAATTTTTATGTCAAAAATGGGACCATGCTCTATCTGTCTTGCTAGATTTGATGACCGATTTTTAATGATGTGTTCAATTAGACTCTAACTTCATTCTACATTGCATTGCTCACATTTTAGGGTATAATTGTAGCATTTGATTCATCATGCATGTTCCTTTGCATTATTTGCCCATGCATCACTTTAATTCGCATAAAAACCGATAAAAATACATGCATCATAACATCACTTTGCATTGCCTTGAAAATATAATAGTGCTTCAGAATTTGCATATGGACCTGAAAATGAGAATTAATTGACATTGAACTTCACGAATCAAAATTCAAAAGCTATAATTAAGCAGATGTGTCCCTGTGTTCGACCTTGGTAGACTTGCCAAGCATAAATATTCCACAACATTCAAAGACTGTGGTATTTGCTGAACAAAATTCGCCTCCTGTGCTACAGCGTTATTCATATTTATTAAAGAGGCGAATTTTGCGTTCATCAAATGGCGCCGTTGCCGGGGATGCGGCTTTGCTTAATTTTTGAATTTTGATTTTTTTAATTAATTCAATAATTTCTAGGTCCTCATTCCATGAATCATTTAGTTGCATATTTTTTTGCGGATTTAATTTCTCTGGTTTTTCTAACGTTTATCTTTTGTGGCAAGGCCCATGGTGATCGAGGACGCTTGATCCTCATGGAGGCGTGAAGTCAAGAACTCTCGCTGAAGAGGCCGCAAGAGACCCTGTGAAGGATTTGGGAGATTATAGCAGTTAAATTGCATTGCATTTTGTAATATATATATATATCTTGCATCTGCATATTTATTTCAGTATTGCATATTGTATTCAAAAAAAAAAATCCCCCCCCGCACACACACACACACACACCTACACTGCACATATTCACCCCCACCCTTCCCCTGTATATTTCACTCTATCTCTCTCTCTCTCTCTTTGTGTATATCTACTCTTCACGAACCCCCTCTCCCTCTCCCTTGTATCATAGAATCCCCCCCCCAACGCAGACCTTACTTGGGCTATTTGTAGCCTAAGTATAGGGGGGACCTGCCTGCTCTTCCTTCCCTCGTCCCGTCTTCTTGTACTTAGGGCAATTTTGGCCTAAGTATAGGGGGACTCTCCTCCTCAGTTCCGCTATATCTCCCTGTACTTGAACCGAGCCTTGGCTTCATGGCACTTGTGCTATGAGGACATAGCAAATTTTAAGTATAGGGGGGTATACCGTATATTATTGTATAGTACCTTAGCCTTAGCTCGCGTTTTTAAAACTTTTTAAATTTTATTTTTCGGCCTGGGTTTTGGTAAACTAGTGAACTGAGTAAAATCCTGTAAAAATTAAAATTTGAGGGTTTAATTTTTGTGAATATTCCTGTATTAAAAAAAATTTTGAAAATCTTTCTTGGAGGTTGACTCTGACTACTAGGTTTAGTAGGCATTTTCAGTGAGGGAACCTCGGTCTCCCTTAGCAGAGTGGGTGGTTTAGAGGACATCGCATACGACCCCGTCCTCAAGTAACACGGGCCTCGGCCCGTACTTACACCCATACTGGCTGAAAGTGTATACTTTTATTTGAGCCTGGGCCAGTCATTGTCTCTCCGAGGAATTAAAAAAAAGTATAAAATTAAAACCCATAAAAATTTGCAAAAGATAAAAATCACACAAAAAAAATCACTAATCCTTGGAGTTGGTGTATTCCTGACACATTCACACTCACGCAAGGCTTGAGGATTTTTGAGGACACTGGATCTCTGGGATCTTGAGAGTCTAAGTTAACATGCCTTAGTGATTAGGTTTTTCCTGACTTAAATATCCACACTCCTCTGGTTTGAAAGATTTGAGTGCTATATTGCACTCTTTATCTCTACTTTCAAGAAAATATGATCAGCACAGTCACTTCCACAACTGCATGATTGATGAGCTGAGATGAGATATCACTTGAGGAACTAGGATCAGAGATTTAAATTTAGACCCGATCTTATGATATTCGAGGATGGGATAAAGTTAATGAAGGCTTCAGAAAACCTGAGTGTCAGCAAAAACCCTAGCCAGTATGTGAACAAGATTCATATGCTATCTCTTTGATATTTACCTAAAAGTGCCAGGGTGTGATGAAACTTAAAAGAATTTGTTGATCAATGTGCGCCAATCTCTTGGTAAAAGCAGTGGAGCTAGCCAACAAAAGAAATGAAATGTCAAAGAAAAGCTCTAAATCAAAGTCAAATTCCAAATGAGCTTCCACCAATGGCGAGCGCTCCCAAACATTTTTAAAGTGTCCACTTGGACCAAGCGCTAATTAGGACCAGGAGTCGGGCTGACACCGAAAAAGGGCTCTGCATCGTAAATGCTACAAGTCTGGGTGTCGAAGGTATCTTAGATACTCAAAGAGACACACCCCCGGTGTTTTCCCAGAAAAACAAGTGCAGACGACTCCAACTCTCTTGACGGACACATTGATCAACAAAATAATAATATACATGTGTTGAGTAAAAGGCACTCGAGAGGCCCCTTGTTCCAATGTGAGGGTGAGAAAATTAGACACAATCCCAGTACCTCCATCATCTGGCCGTCCATCAACATTTCAAAGTCTGACAAACTAATGAGACGGTGGACTGGATCAAGAACATACTTATTCCCTAGTATTGAGGATTAGGTCTAGAGGAGAATCTTTGGGACTGGAACTTTGGGTGATGCATCGACTCAGCTCTCATGAAATGCAGTACACTAAATGTCATATCCTTATATTATATGTACAAAAAGAGAGTCTGATAATCAGAGAAGTTGGATTCCTTCTGACTAAGGCTTGGATAAACCCAGAATTTTAGGATCACTTAGGTCA
>JAZKJV010000794.1:0-197552 GCA_037367405.1 Ottelia alismoides
TATTGCAAAGAAAATCCAATGAGATATTGTAATTGCACTTAGATCCTTGTACACGTTTATTCCATCATTTTAAATTTGTAATTTTATATATTGCACCATGTCTTTGCACGTTATTTTTAACCTTCATTTTTCATCATATTTTTGTTACAAAAATTGCATATTGTAGACAAACTAATTCTCTATTGCGTGTATATTTAGTGACATTTTTGTGAGTTGTAGTTTATTTATTAAAAATGAATTGGCATTTAATTGTACACTTTCCCCATCACTAAGTAACAAATTCATAATAATTCAACCGTTGCTCTAAAATTTTTCAAAAATACACATTAGATAGAATTAATTATGTTGTAACTTGCATCCAAAATTGTTTTATTTGCACTCATATTTATTTTAAATAAAATATTGTGGTGATTGATGTAAATTATTTTTGATAATTTTAAGTGTTATAATTTTCTCTAGTAGATCATTATTGGTCTTATCTAGAGTAATTTTAATTCTTGAAAATAATTGGATTTACTATTTATTACAATTAATTTATTAAAAATCACATAGTTTGCATTATTTTTTTTAAAAAAATCTTTTTTTCATCAAAAAACATCCAAAAATCAAAATAGATTAATTTCATCGTAATTAACTTGCTATCAATTTTTTCATAATTTTTGCATATCATTTGCATGAAAATTTGCAAAACTCATAAAAAGTGTCTATTTTCATGCATGCATTTCATGTCAAAATACAAAAATATATTCTGGATTCTTCATTACATCAATAATTAGAAAAAAATAATCTTTTAGATTTTTTCAGCTTAAGTGCACAATAAATTGGATTTACCAACATAGGCTAATTTACCCTTAAAAATCAGCATTCTGCATTTTCATACCGTTAATATTTTCACAAAAATTATCAAAAAATCCCTCTAAAATCTAGCATCTAGATAACCTAAAAATTAACCTATGGAGATAGTATACTTCTTGAGTTCGACCTGGGACTTGACCAACTAAAATAAATTTGATCGCTCACATCTATTTTTTTTATTAATTCGAATTTACTCACCTACAATGAACATCACTCTATAATTCTATATTATTAGTGAGGGTAATTTTTTATTCTTGAAATGGCATTGTTTCCTGGTAGGCACAACTCAGGTTGATTTTTAGAGAATTTAGACATTAGGTTTTCCATCTCTTAGGTAGTCTAACCTTCTGGGCTTTCTTGTAATTATTATTCCGTTTATTTTCTTGTAATTTTATTTATTTATTTACTTATTTTGAGGTATTTCTATGTCTTATTTTTTGTGCGATGATTTTTCGGGACAGGTGCATTGAAGGGTGGTTCTTCATGAGTTGAGCCAGCTGAAAGAGCACAAAAAATAAGATAGAGTCAAGTCATGAGATAGTGTAGAGTCCTTAGGATTTAATTTTCATATTTTATCCAATTTTGTAATTAATTTGTAATTAATTATCTATTTACAATGAATTCCATTTGGAATCTCGTGTGTGTACCGGACAAGACTTTGGACATTCTTCTGTTATTTGTGGTGTGTCGAGACATGTTTCATCATTGTGTAGAAGGTGGGGCTAAATTTGAGTGGTTCGTAGGGTAAACATGCACTCACGACTCTTAGAGAACTTTCATTGCTAGTTCTCGTACTCTATTAGAATCATATTTCGCATAAACAAGACGCACCTTAGATCGTTCAATTTAGTTAAATCCAAATCCAATTCTTCCCCGGCTAATATATCTTTCTGCTAGGAGCAGTTTTTATCAGCTTGCATCTCATTTATAATAGATTTTCAATTTTAATTGATTTGCATCCCACATGAAGAAAGTGAGGAAGCACTCTAAGTTCTCTTCACTGAGCATACCATTATTATTTTTACATGTATTGGCTTTCCTAGATTCCTCCCTTTGTTTTCTCACATAATTCTAAAAAGGAATTGAGATTGGACGGAAGATGTGATCATATTAGCTCAATAATGATTTCAGTGATAACCATTTTAAAATTGGGAGTGTGAAATAAGGATGACATAAATAAAAGGAATAAAATCAAGAATTGCATTTCAGAAGAGTAACCCCGTCTTTGGACACAGGTACTTACCCCCATACAGGGTAGGTGAGGACACAACCACTAAGGTTAGAGCCCGAATCCGTGGACTTGCCCCTTAAGTCTCCATTTCCAACTCTCACGGATTTGGGAGCTGCAAGGGCTTTCCTTCAACCTTAGAGAGACGTTTCAGTGTACATCTTCTCACTATTATCCTTAGGGATGTGATATAACCTGACATTCTAGGCAGATCGTCTCTTTGATTGGGAAATAGTGGGAGCGTACGTTAGGCGTCATCCCAGGCAGATCGTCTCTTTTAACTGTTAATTAATTAACTTGATAATTACATTATCAAAATTGGAAAAAAAAAAACTATGGAATTAATCCTCAAATCATATGAACCATATTATTGAGTCTAAAATTAAATGTGAATCTAATTTACATCTACAAAATTAATGTAGATCAAATTCATACAATTTCATGCCTTGGAAATATTATGAAAATCATATTTATATAAATATTTATATGAATCATATCCATATAAATATTAATTATTATGAATTACTATTCACGTTAATTAATGAGAAATATTTGTGAATCTTATCCACAAAATTTCCTTCTGTAATAATAACTATTATTATTGCTATATTTATATAAATATATATAAGTCCTAATCTAATTAGGACTCATGAGATACAAATGCACATACTTGAAGATAATGTTGGAGAGATCATACGATCCATGTATAATGACTTGAAATGTGGATATCTATCTAGTTTCAGGTTTTATATCATTTTTGTAAAAATCCATCACCTACGAATGTTGAGCTCGAGCCATAACACTTTACACTCTCAATGAGCTCAACGAAATGCATCACACTCTCCATGAGCTGGATAATGTGTCGGTAAGTTGAATCCTGCTTCCTTGACCATTTCTAATCATAGTCCAAACTATTTGGAGCTAAGAAATGAACTCAAGGAGCTTCTATATTTCTATTTCCATGACCACTTCTATTTCAACATTTGGACATTGAAATTGAAATTTGGATTCAAATGAATTTTGATTACTCTAATTAAGTCACAAATCATCTAGCTAAATGGAGCCACTAAAATGCATCATGTTTCATCACTCCCTCGGAATGGAAGTGTCATGGTTGATGATCCATTACAATAGATGTAGCTCTAAGTATTCTTAATACTGAAGACTTTGATAAATCCAAACTTCAAACTCTGGTTTGGATGTCTTCTTCAGGATAATATCAACAGATTTCTCATTTGATAATTGGGTGATAATATTAATCATATACTTTCCAAAATCATATATTAACATCTCAAATTCATGTCTCATTTCATAAACAAGATGAGCATGCATGGAATTCATTTTTAACTTCAAAATATCTCATGAAGAGATCTGTCTCCCAGTTCATCAAGTATGATCATGTATGATTCCTTCGAGAGGTTATACATCTAATACGACTTCATATGCACACCAACGTGTATGTTTATGGACCTTGACTAGGTCACTAACTTATTGGTATGTCAAATGTGCATACTCAGGCATATAGATGCATATATGTCTCATGTCAAAGGATGTGTGCCTGATTGTGACAGCTACGATTCAGGTCTTAGTTAATCTCGACCTCATCAAGTCATCTCTTTGACTTGATTATTCCAACGATTCCGAATCTACATTCCTATACAGAGGACCTGCATCAAGAAGTCGGTTAGAAATAAGTCTTTAGAGAATGATTGTCGTCTCTTTCTCAGATTGGAGATCTTTATTTAATATCACATGTTTGAAGTCAATTATGCCCTCTCAGTAGCATGTTATTCAATATGAACATCGTACATAACTCTAATTGTACAAAGGAACATTAATAATAAAGTGCATCCATGCAATTATTCATTTCATTTCAGATGTGGACATGATAAAACAATAACTTATATTGCATTAGTGGGTCGTCGAGAACTCACGAGTCCAACATTACCGCAGGTTATTAAAATATCATCGCATTTATATTTAAAAAGAGGATCGGATAATAGGTACATCGTACTCTACATAGATGAAATTTCATAGCAAAATAAGTACTAATGTGCACTAGGTGTATTACATCCAATGAATGGACATCATGATTCTAATGAAGAATTTCACAATTACCTCACCATCCTTAGGACCAAACAACCTAATATATAATACATAAAATATGCTATGGTCTACATCTTTATCCCAATATATGGTTGCAAAATGGTTTCTTCGGAGATTCAAGTACTCCCAAGATTCCGTGAAGACCTCTCAAGTTGCCTCGCCATCTATAGGATCAAATGGAACAAAACTTAATCAAACATGAAACCATCATTTTAACATAGGGAAATAAAAATATACCTGGGGGAGGAATGATCTTACAATCAAACCAAAATCGATATCCGAGAAGGAAGAGGTGCGTTAACATGTTGATTTTTAGAATGAAATAAAAACTATTGGTTTTTAGAATGAAATAAAAACTATCTCCAACTTGTAGAACAAACCAAATAAATAGAGAATAGACACCCTTGCTTTGGTGAATATGCCTCCAATTACTATGCAAGTGTCAATCATGCTCTACTCTTATAATTGGAGAACAAAGAGCGCACTAAAGTACGTCCATTAAAGAAAATACTTTGGCTCTGCAAGGAAAAAATGATCATGATATATAATTTAGTTAGGAACCAATTTGATAATATAACATTTTTTACTCTGTTAAACATAAAAAAAGTGTACAAATATAGCTGCATGCCAAGTATATATGCATGACCACACATCTCTTATCGTACATGAATGAGCAGTTTTTTAATAATAGGTCCGGTAATTTCGGAGGTCCGAAACGTCTCCCATGGAATTCAAACTCGAGTCCTTTAAGATGTAGGCATACTGCACTATCACCAAACCACTCTTTAAGTTCTGTGAATGAATATCTACTCACATGGCAAACTTATGTCAACATTTAGCTATCCTAATGCAGCCATATATTCTTTGCACACGCTTTCGCTATTTATAGCAAAACTTGATGTGGCTCTCTTGCAGTCCATACACAAGAGCCACCACTCTGATATCCAAGATTCATCATGTTCATACACATTTTATCTTTAATTAGTCCAAATTGCATGCATTCTTACTGTTCACACATGCTATCTAGCTATTGTTTTTAACCTATAGACTTAGATTCCCACATTTCAATATATAATCAGTCCTGGTCAAACGACATTATTATATCCAATGATGTAGTTGAGACTCATGACTGGCATAATATTAAACAAAATATCAATATTAGAAATAGAGTAAATTTCACAAAAGTATTGGATTATACATCCAATTTCAATATCATATCTGAATTTTAAAAGGTAATAATGTGGTACACGATCTTTAATATTTGTCTCAATGTGATCCTTGATATTGAAATTTAGTCGTTTTATCTTTCTGGCTTTAAATCACAACTTCTCAAAACTACATTGAGACAAATATTAAAGAGTGGGTACCACATTGATAAATTTCAAAGATCATGTATGAATTGATATCAGATGTATAATTCAGGGACTTTTGTGCATTTACTCTAGAAAATATAATGGTGTGTCTTTGAATATCTAAGGTAGTTGAGATAAGGGCCTCAATGAATACTATATGTATAAGCCATGATTCATAAATAAGTACCCAATACTATCTCGAAGAATGCATGAAACAAAAACAAGACTAACAAGTAGTACTTGAAGCATACATGGGCATCAAGTAATCATGCGGTATTGTCCGCTATATTTATATATCACATAGAAATTCACAATTAGTAATTAAATCAGCTCAAGGTAGGGTTACATCAATCCACACATGAATACCGCTACAAGCAACCTATAAGGGAAGTTCATCATGCATATATCTACTCTAAACGCTAATTAGGATTATATGTTGCCTTACATAATCAGGTATTACGCATATGTATCAACAGAGAACATTGTTATATATGAAAATAAAAAATCAATATTCTTATCTTATATGCACAACGGTATTTAAACTTTGGTCAGGTAACAAGATATGTGACACAATGAGTGAGAAAGTTGCAGTTGCGCATCCCAAAAGAAGCCAAGTTTAACTCGAATCATTAATTATTTAATTAAATGGTATATGTGATGAAAAATTAAGGGATATTTACATCTTATAAATTTTGTCAATTATCTTCTTGACCTTTGAAACAGAGTATTTTCCTCTCGAACCCGTAAACTTGCTAACCCTTACCCCACAAGCCATGTGGTTAACCAACGTCCTTTTGTCCGTTAAATTTAACCGGATTCCATTAAAAAGATGTGCATATTGCTCTCTTTGTTTAGAAAATTGACAGAAGATGGCATCCCTCTTCTTCCTTAATCTTGCTCCTTACATTCCCTTCCCATCCACCTCCCCCGCGCCGTCCCTGACCTCCCTCGTGCCGCTCATGACCTCTCAACCCTTTTCTGCACTGGCACCAACCTCCCCCACACCGCTCTTGACCTTGCAACCCCCCCTTGTGTTGTAAGCAGGATCATTATCGCATATATTAAACCATAATTACACGGATTCAAATGAATTAACATAAAAACATCACAGATTAATACCATTTTAATCATGCATTTCCATTTAGTTATACAATTACAACATGCAATAGGAACCGATTAACCCAAGCTTTTTTCATGTTTCAAATTTGGGAATTCCCAACTTTCCCTCCAAGCCATTCAGTTTCCCAATTGAAATCAAATTAACTTCAATTGTAATTACATAGACCTTCCATTTAAAAATCTAATTACAATTATGAATACAACACCTTGTGCCGTTGCTGACCTCCCCCGCGCCGCCCTTGACCTCCCAGCCATCCCCTACATTGCTACTGACCTGCAACCCCTTTTGGACCTCTGCCCACCCTCGGCCTCCCTAACCTCCTCCCTCCCAACCTGCACCACCTCCTCCAAGTCATCACCTACCTCCCCAGCCTCCACCCCTCCCCAACACGTACCACCTCCTCTAGGTTGTCGCCCACCTCCCCAACCTCCACCCCCCTCGACATGCACTCCCTCTTGGACCTCCGCCCAACCCCCAGCCTCCCCAACTTCCTCCCCCTCCCCAACCTCCTCCGCCTCTGCCTACTCCACCTTCTCCTCCCCTTGCTCCTCCGCACTCTGCCTACTCCACCTCCTCCTCTCACCTTGCCCCAACCCAGTCACCTCCCGCAGGTCACTGTCCACCTCCCCAACCTCTGTCCCTCCCCGACTACACCCTCCCGGAACTCCGCCCACCCCAACCTCCCTATCCTCCACCTCTCTCTTACATGCATCCCCTCCCCGACCTCCTAGACCTTCCCAACCTCCACCTCCTCCCCTAACTCCACCACATCCTCCGGGTCGTTCGTCCTCCCCCTCCCCCTCTCCACATCCTCTTCCTCGATGACCTTGTTATTGCCGAATCCCTAGGCAGCTCCACCTCCTTCATCTCCAACATCAATCGTCATGTGCCTAGAGAAGAAGGGGGGTGATCTTTGGAAAGAATATGGATGTGGAATATCCACCGTTGGATTTCCATTGGTTATATTAACTCAAGACTAACCCAACCAATTGACTGAAATAAAGTTAAAACTGAAGGCATGGTTTGTGAGGTAAGACGTAGCAAGTTTACGAGGTCAAAAGGGAAATACGTTATTTCAAATATCGAGGAGTTAATTGGCAAAGTTCACATAGTCTCAGAGGTAAAATCCCAAAAATTAATTACGTTAACACATTTCAAGAGTGAATTAATCAAAAACAGCATGAGTAAAATAACTTGAAAAAACAGATTCCGGGACCCATCAAAATGGTAACACGTCCAAGTCCCTCCAGCTCTTAAGACACAGTGGATGACAGATAAGGGAGGGACTAACTCTTAAGCCATGTTCGTTTGGGGAATAAGTGCTGAAATAAGATGTCAATTCCTCATCTGACATGATTCTCAAGAGTACGACTATTTCATCCACATCAGATTATTTCACATTATTCCACACTTATTCATATCTTTATTCCACCTTACCTACCCTTATTCCACCTTATTCTCCTTATTCCTATTTTTTAGTCGAACAGATAATATACCCTTATTCTCTTTATTCTCCATCCTTATTCATGCTTATCTCCAAAATGAATGCTCCCTCAGGGTTCGTTTGGTTACGGAGTTATCTCGGGATAACGTTGTGTATCCATCTACATTCATAGGTTGGAAATTCATCACAAATCAAGGTGACATCACATCACATTCCTTATTCCAACCCTTTCCCAAGCATCATAACCATCCAAATAGTTACTACTCAGATGAGGATACCCCAACCCACCTCATCATAGTAACCAAACATACCCTTAGGGCTCGTTTGGTAACCAAGTTACCCCGAGATAACCCGATTTACCCCTCTCATTTCTTAGGCTGAAAATCTATCACAAATCATAGTGACATCACATCACATTTCTTACTACAACCCTCTCCAACCCTCGTAACCATCCCAAGCAGTTACTATTCAAATCAGGTTACCCCAACCCACTCCAACCCAGCAACCAAACAAATCCTTAGGGCCCGTTCGGTTCGGAAATAAGCAGGAATAAAGATGGGGAATAAGGAGAATAAGGATCTATTCTTTGTTCGACTGGAGGATAGGAATAAGGAGAATAAGGTGAAATAAATGTAGGTAAGGTATGATAAAGATAGGAATAAGAGTGAAATAAGATGGAATAAGGAGGAATAACCGTACCACGGGAAACCGTGTCAAATGGAGAATAGGCCCCTTATTCCGAGGCCTATTCTCCAAATGAACAGGCCCTTAGACCGGTTAAGTAAATAGATATTAAACTTTATAAAAGAAAATTAATATTAAAGAAAAAATTTGCATAATGTTTGCCCATCAAATCAATAATTGTCTATATTCTTATGAATATCACGCACTGGAAGATGATCGGTTGCTCAAATTTTAAAATCCAATTATGACGGTCCACCGCCCTTTGGTGACAGCAAATCGTAGATAATAGAGACGTAGTCGTTTGGTTTGCTGAACCAGCACCATTATTAATATATTAATTTATAGTGATAGGAAAGGTCGTAGCCAATTGGTCTGTTTGTTGCAATGACTGCAACAAACGACTCCGCGTAGAAGACACGGATTGTGACTGACATTTCTTTTCTTTGTATGATAGAATTTGCCTTCAAAGGAAAGGAAAGATGATGGTTCCAAGTTAGCCCCAATATTTCGACTGATCTAGCTGTCTCTAGAATTTCGATCTCCAAAATTCTTTGCTGACTTCTACCGATGTTGAGGTCTCATATAGATGATGGAAAAATAAATAAATAAATAATGAGGAATTCGAAAGCAAGCGGGGTTTATTCTCCATTATAGTTTGATTGATTTGATTGACTAACAATGAAGTACTACAAGTGTTTTCGTTTGAAGAATAGCTCAAGAATAAGGTCGTTATTCTCTTTCATCTCATCTCATTCCTCGTATGACTATTCTCACGGTGCATCTCTCTTGACTCTTATTCCACCACTATTCTTATATTTATTCCATCTTATCTACGTTTATTCCATATTATTCATATCCTTCAAGCCGAACAGAAATAGTGCATTATTTCAGCTTGTTCCTCTGTCTTATTCATGCTTATTCCTGACCCGAGCACATCCTGGTTATTAGGGATGAAGATGAGTATGAATATGTTCATATTTAATCTGCTATCATATTCGTTTACATATTTTGACATTTGTATTCGTATTTATTTTAAAATGGATGCGGATATGAATATCACTTTGACATTCGCTAATATTCACATTCATATATGTATATCCATTTTCGTACATAAGTATAGTAATTTATTTATAGTTGTATGCAACGGTATTTATTATTGCATTCACCATTATTGATATAACGGTTATGAAAATAATATGTCTGGTATATCTATTTTATGTCGAAACATCCTAAATACGTATTTTTATTAATCTATCAAAATATTTATGTTATTATTCATATTTGATTCGTATTCGTTTTACATTCATATTCATTTTTAAGGATATGGTAATACATTTTTCATATCCGTCAATATTTATATCCGCATTCGTATGCGTATCTTAAGATGAATAAAGATATGATTATACTCATATTCGCATCCGTATCCGATCATTTTCATCCCTACTAGTTGTTGATTCCTCACCCCAAGTATTGTAAGATGCAAGATACAGAGATGATGTAATCGTGACATAATTTTTATATTTCAAAATTAGTTGTTTCGGAATAAAACCTCATGATCAGTGAAGAAAGAGTCCTTGTTACTCGTTCGAATGGGTTGAACACATCTTTTTTTATCATTGTCATCATGAACTGAATCTCGCAGTGGAACAGAAAACATAAACAAATCATTGACTAAATTACATGTTAGTCCTTGTCTATTGCTCTAATCCTAGAAGGAGTCCCCTTTAAAAAATAATAACAAGCAGAATCATGACTCCATTTCACCAAGTGTTGATTTCACTTCTTATTATCTCTACAACCAGCCAACCTTATTTTACGATTGTAGAATTGAAATCTTTTAGTCTCCAACTAGATTTATACAATGATGAGACATGTATATTTCAATAAGTTTAGAACCATATTTCCTACTTTTAAAATATTAAGACCCATTTTGTGATTCAAAAGGACTTCAGTATATTTTACTCAAAAGTTGTTTGATGAAAGAGTTGGAGTTAACCACTTGAAATGATGGATTCAAGTATTTTGCATGGTTGCATAATTCTTTTTAGTTAGTCTTAAACTAACTAGTTTGAGTAGCTAATTGGTACAAATGAATTTATGTTGACTTTTTTGTGACGTTCCAAGTTTTCAAAAAAATATTCATCAAAATCATTTTATTGTTGTAGCCATTCGAAGCATCTTGTTGAGTTGATTAGAATGAGCACAAGAACGTAATACATGGTGGTGATTCCCCACTTGAGCCTTGTATCAAAGCTGTAGGTATTAATCCCTTATTTTCAATCGATTTCCTAAAGGTGCAATGGTAAGTTGGTGATGCCATGCGTAACTTTGGAGAGTCGGCATTGTAGGTTGCCCTCCCGTCCTCTCCTCATACGGCGAAGCGACCTCCCTTCCCCACATGTGTTGTCACAATAGGGGAGGTTGGGGGCGCCCGATTACTGGGAGGAGGGGAGGCTCCATGCTCATAGGAGGGGAGGGCGGTTGCTGCTCGTCAGAGGATGGAGGTGCCCCTCTGGAGGGGAGGCGGGGTGGGGTTGGAAGAGTACATGGTTGAGGGTGTAAAAGAAAGGAGCTAGATAAATGAAAGCGTAATTTAGTCCGACCACTTGATTTCACTAATGGTATTTTTCTTCAGTTTGGAAAATGAAATCAGATCCTTTTTTACTTTTTAGAAGACGATGACCTATGTTAGGATCGAGATCATAGATGAGAACCTGATATCTAAATTGTCCTTTAAACAAAAGCATACTACAAAGATCAAGCTTCTATTTTCGCAAGATAATACATCGGAAGAAAAAGATGAGAATACTCAACCGCCAAGCATCTATGCTTATAGCATATATAAGCCATGCCAACAAGAGAAACAGAAATAAAATAAAAGATAATTTGAACCATAAAGATTTAAAACCATCAGAATCTTGGTGATTTCGGTGCAGAGTGTTCAAAATCATGGCTTCAGAGCTGCAAGGTCTGTATCTAAAAGAAAACGTATCTAGTAGTGATAGGTTCTCTGCAAGGAAGTGAAATCTGACTTAGATTTTCTATAATAATAGGAGATACAATAATCGATTTTCAGCTCATGCAATAAATTTGTAAATAAAGCAAGTATGTGGAGTTATGGCAGATGTTAATGCAAATTTTATTAAAAAAGTTTATTAATCATAGTCCTCATCCTTCTAAATTTATCCAAACAAAGAAGAAAGTTTATTCATCAAAGTCCTCATTTAGAAAGATGGAAGCCATGAATGATATTTGCGACGATAAACTAAACTTGGTGGTTCATATGGGTAGCAAAATGTTATCGTCCCATATTAACCTCCAAGTTGTACCTATTTTAGGTTTTCTATTCCAACAACTAGAGTTTCATTCTTCATGTCAAGATATTGATGAATGCTATATATTCATCTATTTTGTTCTTTCATTTTGCCTAAAATCATATGCAAAACACATAAAATACTCATTAACTCACGTATTAAAACAAAATCATCTCATTAATAAAAATGCATTTTTAACACTCAAGACAATAATAATAGGAATAGAAGAAGAAAAAATAAAGGAAAATAAAGGAATAAGAAATGTTGTTAATATATAAATATGTACATATTGACCCGTAACCTAAAGACCAATTCAATATTAACTTAAACGAAAAACTAGCAAGGGGAGAGAGTTAAGCTACACAAAGAAAACCATAAAAAGAAGGGATTTTATCACTTGTGCCCCTCCGAGATGTTGCAATATCAGTTATGCCCTTATCTTTTTGGTAATATCAGTTGTGCCCCTCAAAACTTGCTCCGTCATCAGTTGTGCCCTTCCGTCAGATTGACCGTCAAAAAATTAAAATAACCATGATTTATTCAAACCATGGTGTGGTTAAGAAGGGTATTATGGTCCTCTTTTGTCTCCCTTCTCCTCCTCCGTCTTCTTCCTCCCTTCTCCTCCTCCTCTCCCATCTTCTTCCTCTCCCACCTGTTGCCGCCCCGACCTCCCTCCACCCCCTTCGTCGCCTCGCTCCTCCGCCAGACCTACATGTTGACACGGTGGACGCAACCACGACAGCAGCATCCGCCTGCCACGCCACGGGCGCATCGGCTTTCACGTGTCAGCGGAGGCACAGGCCGGGCGATTAACGGCAGCGCGACCTGATGACGTGGGCTGCTGGGAAGGAGGTCGGGGCGTTGGAGCGGGCGGTGCGGGTCGGGCCCGGTGGTCGCGAAGCGTGAGGGGCTGCAGGAGGGCGGGCCCACCAGCACCGCTGGCGTTGGCATGGAGGTGCATCGTGCTCTGGACCAGGAGATTGCGGATGACTGGGAAGGTGGTTGGGGTTGCGAGCAGTGGTTGGGTCGAGCGGCCGAGCGCCCGCGCGAGGGGTGGCGCTAGCTGGGTGCGCTCTGCGCACCGGCGGGCGAGAAGGCGGTGCGACCAGCCGCGGATCTGATGCAGGCGCATGGCCGGCCAAGGGTTGGGGAGGGGAGGTGGCAGTGCGGGGCAGGGGGTGCAGCCCAGGGAGAGGGAGAGCAGGGGGCGGCGCCGGCAAGGGGAGGAGGTGCGGGGCTGGGAGGGGTGCAGCCCAGGGGGAGGGGGCACAGGGGGCGGTGTCGGGGAGGGGAGGGGGCGGCGCCGGGGAGGGGAGGGGGCACAGGGGGCGGTGTCAGGGAGGGGAGGGGGCGACGCCGGGGAGGGGAGGGGGCGGCGGGCTGGGAGGAGGTGCGGGGGGGAGGAGGTGCGGCGCCGGGGAGGGGAGGGGCTGCGGGGAGCTCGGGGCAGAGAGGGAGGAGGAGGAGGTCGGAGGAGGAGGAAGAAGATGGGAAGCGGAGGAAGAAGAAGAGGTTGGGGAAGAGGAGGAAGAAATGACCATATAACCTTTTAAAAAAAATAATTCCGCTTATGTCCTCAAAGTTAACGTCTGTTTGCACTGTAGATGGACGGTCACTAACCCGAGGGGCACAAGTGATAAAATAGCAAGTTTTGAGGGGCACAACTGATATTACCAAAAAGATAGGGGCATAATTGATATTGCAACATCTCGGAGGGGCACAAGTGATAAAATCCCTAAAAAGAAATTACTTTTTCCTCCGATCACCTATTTATACATTATACAAACTTCACATAATTATTCAAGAATATTTGTAAATATTTTCCTAAAATTCTTTCACACTAGTGTATTATTATACCTAATAAATTCTACCAAAAATAATCGGGACCAAAGTAAGGAAGAAAACATAAAACCCTAGTTCCTACAATTAACCAGGATGAAAGCAACGAAGAAAACATAAACCCTAGTTACTATAATTAACCAGTGTCAAAGTTGGGAAGAAAACATAAATCCTAGTTCCTATAATTGGCAACTTCCCCGATTCATGTCTATTTATCAAATTGACTGGTATAACATACTTCAAAGCTATTTTTTTAAAAAATGACATAAAATTTTTAAGGTTAAATATACGAGTTTTGACTATCCAGGCCGATTAATCAATTATATTATGTATAACTAGAAACTTTTCTATAGAATTAATAACAATTGTTTTCAACTTAATTTCTTTTGTAATTTTTTTAATAAAAATCAAAGAAAAGGACAAAAATAAGTATCGAAATTCTAGATGTATATAACGTGTATAACTCAAACTCTAATGGGCATTCACATACCTTTTAAGTTGAATATATTATACATATGAACTCCAAATCCATCACACTTACCTTGAAATATCAAGTTACACTATTCTATATCAAATGAATGCCATTTCATCTTAAAAGAGTTAAAATATAAAATATTGGTTTTGAGGCTTAATCGCTCAACTATTGAAGCTATCCACTTGTTGATGAGAATAATGAAGATTTATAGAGCTAAAAAAACAACCTCCATATGATTTTTATTGATTTGAAGAAGGCTTATTATTTAGGCACATGGAAGATATTGTATGAGACAAGTATTTGTCCTGTACGCTAACCTTAGAAATTATATGTGTGATGGGGCTTCATTGATCTTGTGTAAGGATCTAGTATGGGAAGACCGACTATTTTAACATCAGCATCAGTCTGCATTAATGTCCAACTTTGAGTCCATTCCTTTTTACTTTGATTATGGATAAGTTGACTGATCACATTCAGGATGAGATGCCTTGGTGCATATTGTTAGCCGATGATGTTGTACTGATTGTTGAGAAAAGATATGGAGTAAATAATACATTGAAGTTTGGAGACATGACTTAAAGTAGAGCTAATGATGAATATATGGAGTGTATATTTGATGGAAACAATGGTAAAGGATCGAGGTGAAGATTGGAGAAGATAACATTCAGAAGAAAGATTCTTTTATAGACTTGGGATATATTTTGCAACATGATGAGGAAATTGATGGAGATGTTAATCATATAATAAATACAGGTTGGCTTAAGTGGAGAGGAACTTCTACTATTCTTTGTGATAAGAAGATCCCTTTGAAAGTCATAAAAGTATTACAAGCAGCTGTGAGACCTGCTGTGCTCTATAAATCAGAAGGTCGTGAAGAGTCGATGAGCTTCCAAGGTTTGGATGAAGTTTTATGTAATTATCCTAACTTACATGATGTAGGCATGTTTTCCTTCTTGTAGGATATCATAGGAAGTCCTTTAACTAGGTTAAGTTTACTAAGCATATGGATTTGCTTGAAGTGAATGTGACCTAACCATTTATGCCATAGTACATATTCTTCATGTACTACCAAAAGACAGTCTAGTAACAAGCCTTTATTGAATCTAACTGTGTATACTTTTTTGTGTATCTTAACAAAACATCTAGTTTGTTTTTTTAACTACCTCAAGATACTTTTTAGATAAAACAACTTTAAAATATTTTATCATAGATATGTGATACACTTAGCATATTTTACATCATACCTTTAACTAGATTAATAGAATCAAAACTGGTAGTAGGGGTTCCAATCATATCTTGATCAATAACTAGACCTGTAATGTTGTTGCCAAAAATGATCGTACCTCCATCCTTGGTTCCATGTGTAGAAGAGGTCCTTGTCTCCATTCATGTGCTTGGAACATCCACTGTCAACGATCTAGTTATCTTTCTTTCATTTAGTTTGTTCCTATGAAATATGGCTTTGTCATTTTTTCTCTGAGGATGTGCTCTTTTCTTTGTTCTGCAAAACAATGAACATAGTTCTTTGGTATCCATTGATGAATCCATGATTCATTAAAGTTTATGTCGCATTTTGTCTTAAATCCTTAACAAATACATGTAAATATACTAATAATCATCTTCTATCAAATTAATATTCGTAAATAAAATTGCATTTTTATTCCTTAAAAAGACATAAAAATAAGAAAAATAAAATAAAGAAAAAATAAGGCCGACTGTAAATATGTATGAATTATACATGATGACTTAGAAAATATAAATATAGATGTAAGATATATTTATAGAAATTAACCCTTAAGACCAAGTCAACATGGCTTGGTCCACAAACTGTAACGAACCCGTTTCCCAGGCCGTCGGATCCTCCCATATCCGGATCTGATTACTCATCAATAATTTATTCAGGAATCACACCTAACATTCAGAAATAGACTGCAAATAAAAATACTCAGAAGAAAGTATTTCAACACTTTTCCATTCACAAAATAAAGTTCAGATGATACACTGTTCCACTATAACCATTTACATGTACATCAGCTTGAAAGGGAAATATACAAAAGATTACTAACTACCTTAAAGAAAGTAAATCTACAGTGGCTGGCTGGATGTCTAGTATGTAAGCTGGATAATTTTTTTAGAATCTTTGTGATGGCTCTCCGATACCTGTTGGGTTTTCCATAAATCATAGGATAAAAATTAGCGAATGCTAAGTAACGAAGAAGAGAAAAGCAAACAAATTGTGTAATTTTTTCAAAATTCATTGATATCACAAAAAAATCATTCCTTTTCATTAATTTAAGTCATATTCCTTTCTATTCCACATCAGGGATTATTCCAGGGGAACCCCACCATTCTTGGACTCCGAAGCTGTGGATGCTTCATGATTGGAGATTGTGTTGATCTTGGTAAGCTTATGCTGCCGCACGTCGCCTCAACCAATCCTCCAATACTACCCTGACAATTTCCTTTTCATTTATTAAACAGGGTCTCAACCCTTAGCCTGAAAAAAAACAAAAGAGCACACCGTCCTCGAGGACTCGGTTGCTTAAAACCTCAGGTAACATTTAATCATATATCCTAGCGGTTTTAAATACATGTTATCGTGACCCAGCCGCTATTGAACCACCCGTGCCTCCACATGGCACGACCACATCTTCCGTCGTTCCAACCCGAATATATTGGCTCCCGGTACCACGCGTTGCAAAATATTCATTTCGTGCGCACTTATCATAACAGGGCAACCGTGTACCACCTAGGTAGGGAAACGCCAATACGGGTTCCTTCCGACAAACCTACAGGTTGCATGCCCGACCTGTAGTTCTACTCCCAGTTATCCTTAACGTGGCACATGATCCTTTTCAGGATCCATCTCAAATCACACCAATTCACATGATGTAATTCTTTCGTTAAGTCTTTGATTTGCATAAACCGCAATACTTAGTATCGACTCACATATATATTATTCATAACCATATGTATACTCCTATTTATGCCTATTTTAACTCCCAAACCCTAACTTTCAGAGCCAACACATCAATTTGATGCGTAAATCTTATTTTAGTGGGAATCACAAAGCAATTCTTCAGACTTTTTAAAAAATAACCAAAATTAGGGTTCTTCGTAGCAAAGAACACAAAATCAAGAATTTCAATAATTTCGTATGAAAACCCAACAACAAAAGGAAGGATTTCGTTACCTAATCGAGCTCTCTCTCATGTATGCAAGGCTTTATCGAGTTTCGTTTTTAGAAAGGCTATTTTAAGGCTCCTGAAAAGATCGAATTTCATTTTTCGTATCAAAACGCTAAGAACATGCGAAGAACGAACGAAGAATGCGAAGAACACGAAGAACGTCAAGAATATATTTTCTCTTAAAATTTCGGCAGAGTTTCCCCTTATATCGGGACATATTTCTTGGAAAATTTCGACAGAGTTTCCCCTTATATCGGGACATATTTCTCAGAAAATTTCAGCAGAGTTTCCCCTTATATCGGGAAATATTTCAAAATAAAAACGAAAAGAGTTTCCTCTATAAAATCAATCGAGAGGAAAATAACAACGAAACTGAAAGAATATACTCAACAACAAGAGATGAAGAACCGGTAGACACCACACATCTTAGGTGAGTGAACGTTGACGAATCACAGGGTCACTGACGTGCATAGCCGCCCGCACCTAAGTAGGGTATTACACAGATTTCTCCATCAAAATAACTATAAAAGCATAATACAAAGAATATAAACATAAACGATGGAGAATCGGTAGACACCACGCGTCTTAGATGAGTGAACGTGTGACGAATCAAAGGGTCACTGACGTGCATAGCCGCCCACACCTAAGTAGGGTGTTACACAGATTTCTCCTCGAACCACAACAGGAAAACGAATTGGAAAGAAATATGAATCAAAAACATAACTTCGAAGAACAAGAGTATGAATTGAAAGCCTATCTTACGAAGCAACTAAGAGAGAATCATACCTTTCTCCTCCTCGTTTTCCCGGCAGCGCTTCGCTAGCGCTCCTCCCTCGCCTCCCACTCCTCCTCCCAACCTCTCGACCCTAGCCCTTGGGGTGGTGGTGGTAGTGGAAGTTGTAGAGAATGAATGGGTTGGGGGGTCTATTTATAGGCCCCAGAATACCCTAACCATGGTTAGAAAACCATGGTTTGGCGGCCCATGGTTTTAGCCAAAACTTATCCCAAACTTGGAGCCTAAGTTAGAACATTCTAGAGGATTCTAGATTCGCTAATGACGCTTAATTAACACTAATCGTGATTAACTTTCACTAATCGCGATTTAACTTTCACGGCTTACGCTTATCTTTTATTAACTATTGATTAGTGTTTACTAATGATCATTAGCGGCTTTCAATCGTCATTAATTTCTTTAATCATGTTTAATTAGTCTTAATGACATTCATTATGGATTAATGATCTCTCTTTCTTCGGAAAATCATAACAATTCGAAACGAAATCCGATTCACATGAAACAAATTTCGTTGGTTTTCTCTTGACGAGCCAGATCTTATTATATAGGATCCGAGATATGCCAAGTTCAAGGCTTTATAATTATAACAACCTTAAAGGAAGTCTCGTCCTCGAGATTAAAAATGCAGACATAACATGCTTAAAAAGGATTGAAACCATAATAACCTTAAAGAGAATGAACGTCATGTCATTTAAAATGAATATATACATAATACATAATGTTATCATTCAAACAAGTACGGGTATTTCTCTCTCATTTCTGCCTCAGGTTCCCATGTGGCTTCTTCAAACTCTTGGTTTCGCCATAATACTTTAACTAGAGGCACCTCTTTGTTTCTCAACTTCTTGATGTCCCTTTCAAGTATTTGCACAGGTATCTCTTGGTATGTCAAGTCTGGCTCAACATGTTAATCATCATAACTTATCTTATGCTCTGGATCCCTAATGTACTTTCTCAGATTTGATACATGAAATACATCATGTATTGCTGAAAGATGTGGAGGAAGTGCAAGTCTATAGGTAACTTTTCCAATCCGTTGAATAATTTCAAAGGGACCCACGAATCTGGGTGCTAACTTCCCATGCAAGCCAAACATCTGAACACCCTTCATAGGTGATACTTTGAGAAATACAAAGTCACCTACCCCAAATTCAAGATCTCTTCACCTGGTATCACTATAACTTTTCTAGCGACTCTGGGCAGTTAATAGTTTTTTTCTAGCAAGTTCTACAGTTCCCGTGTCTCCTGAAGTCTATCTGAATTATAAAGGTTCTTTATTTCGACCTCTTGCCAACACAAAGAAGTAGTACACCTTCGTCCATATAGTGCTTCAAATGGTGCCATGCCAATACTTGTATGGTAACTATTATTGTAGGTGAATTCCACAAGAGGCAAATGTTTAATCCACGATCCCTTCCATTCTAAGGCACATGCTCGTAGCATATCCTCTAGTGTTTGAATCATACGTTCTGACTGACCATTTGTTTGTGGATGATATGTTGTACTCAAGCATAGTTGTGTACCTAAGGCTTTCATGAAGTTCTCCCAATAGTGTGAGGTGAATCGTGAATCTCGATCAGAAACTACTTCCTTCGGGATACCATGGAGGCGAATCACATGTGTAATATATAACTCAGCCAGCTGGTCTGGAGTGAAAGATAAACTTATCGGAATGAAGTGTGCTACCTTTGTTAGACGATCTATTATAACCCAGATACTATCTTTACTACCAGTCGTCTGAGGTAAGCCAATAACGAAATCCATGGAAATGTTTTCCCATTTCCATTCAGGTATAGGGAGGGGTTGCAATAATCCCGGTGGCTTTTGGTGTGAAGCCTTTACCTGCTGGCAAGTGAAACATGAATTCACAAACTCGGCAACATCTTTCTTCATTCCCGGCCACCAAAAGTATGAATGAAGATCCTTATACATCTTCGTAATTCCTGGATGAATAGATAATCTACAACAATGAGCTTCTCGTAAGATGTCTTTCCTTAGTTCAGGTGTGTTTGGTACACAAACTCTGTGATGATTATACAGTAAACCATCTTGTATCTGGAATCTCTCTATCTCATTCTTCTCAAGTTGTTGTTTCAAGTCTTTAAGGACTGGATCATCCTCATGTCCCTTCTTTATTTTATCCCATATTTCTGGTTTGTATCGATGAGGAATAGTTATAGTATCAACACTACTATCAAATGGTTTCCATTCACTTAACGTTGATAGTAAACCCCAGAAGTGGATAGCACTCACTAACCCGGGTGAATAAGTTCTTCTGCTAAGTGCATCTGCTACGACGTTCCCCTTACCAGGGTGGTAGGAGATAGTGCAATCATAATCTTTCAATAACTCTAGCCACCGTCTCTGTCTCATATTGAGCTCCTTTTGATTAAACAGATATTTCAAGCTTTTATGATCGGTGAAGATTTCAAAAGTAATACCATACAGGTAGTGTCTCCATATCTTTAAAGCGAAAACTACGGCAGCTAATTCAAGGTCATGTGTTGGGTAGTTCTTCTCATGTGTCCTGAGCTGTCGTGATGCATACGCAACTACCTTGCCATGTTGCATAAGAACCACCCCAAGTCCTTCTTTATATGCGTCAGTGTACATTGTAAACCCTTCACTCCCGGAGGTTAGAGTAAGGATGGGTGCATTTGTTAGGCATTCTTTCAGTGTCTGAAAGCTATCTTCACATGTATCAGACCATAAGAATGAGACCTCCTTTTAAGTTAGTCTAGTCATTGGCAATGCTATTCGTGAAAAGTCTTTCACGAATCTTCTATAATATCTAGCTAAACCCAGAAAAGATCGTATTTCTATGACAGTCTTCGGGCGTTCCCAACTCATCACTGCGCTAACCTTTGTAGGATCAACTGATATACCTTCCTCAGAAATAACATGGCCTAAGAAAGATACTTCAGGTAGCTAGAAGTCGCATTTGCTATATTTAGCATACAGTTTGTTCTTCCTTAGAGTTTCAAGTGCCTGCCTGAGATGGTGTTCATGCAGATACTGGGAGTAAATAAGCACATCATCAATAAAGACTACTACAAAGTGATATAAGAACTCCTTGAATACTCTATTCATGAGATCCATGAAGACTGTTGGGGCATTTGTTAGTCCAAAAGGCATAACTAAGAATTCATAATGTCCGTATCTAGTTCGAAAAGCTGTCTTGGGAATATCTGTATCTTTAATTTTCAACTGATGGTATCCAAATCTTAAATCAATCTTGGAATATACAGTTGAACTTTGTAACTGATCAAAGAGATCATCTATTCTTGGCAGAGGATACTTTTCTTTATTGTCCTCTTTTTAGTTGTCTATAGTCAATGCACAACCGCATCGACCCATCCTTTTTCCTAACAAATAAGACAGGTGCACCCCATGGTGAAGTACTAGGATGAATGAATCCTTTATCTAACAGTTCTTGCAATTGTACCTTTAACTCTCGTAACTCAGCTGGTGCCATCCTATATGGAGGGATAGAGATAGGCTGAGTATCAGGTATGAGAGATATTTCAAATTCAATCTCTCGCTTAGGTGTTAATCCAGGTAGTTCCTCTGAAAATATATCAGTAAACTCGCACACTATAGGCACATCTTCTATCATTCTTTCTGACCATGATGTAGTGGATACATAAGCTAAATAACCTTGGCACCCTTGCTCTAACAACTGTTGTGCCTTCAATGTAGAGATATATTTGATATTATCATTGGATGTCTTTCCAATGAACTGGAACTTTATCGAGTTAGGAAGGTGAAATGTTACTGTCTTCTGGAAATAGTCAAGACATGCATGATTCCTTTCTAACCAATCCATTCCTAGTATAAGATCAAAGTCCTCCATTTCGATTAGTAGTAGTGAAACAGGTAACTGATGTCCTGCTATCAGGATTATACAATTATCCAGGATTTCTCGGATTATAAATACTTGTCCTCCTGGTCCCATTATCAGATAGGACTGTTGTACTTCTATTGGTATCTTACCCAAAGTGGGTACTAACCGTCGAGCAATAAATGTATGTGAAGCACCAGAATCAAATAAGGCATGTACTGAAAAGCCATGAATAGTAACAATACCTCGTACGACTGTGCCTGAAGTGTAGGCTTGTTCTTCAGTAATTGCATTGAGCTGGCCATTAGGAATAGGCAAGCTAGAACCCGCAACACTTTGTGGTGGTTGTTGTGTAGGAGACGCTCCTTGTGAGCCTCGACCTCTACCATGTCTTCCTCTGTGTGTTGCTCCATTGCTCTAAGTGGATGTTATACTGTTAATTGGGGTTGATTTAAACCCTGAACCTCTCAACTTCGGACAATCTTTCTTGATGTGGCCTTCTTGATGACAGTAAAAACACACACGTGCTCCCGTTTGAGCTGAAGATACCGGCACAGAGGTGCTAGCTCCTGCTGCTGAGTCGTGAGGATATAGTGGAGGTCTAGAGAAATCACTTCTTCCAGATAATTCCTGGCCCAAATTCTATGGCGATCTTATATTAGACCCGACTAGATGATAGCGACGATCTCTACGGTTATAATGTGACTTGCTTTTGGATGGTCCACCATTAAAGTGGAAACTTCTTCTTTCGGTTTTCATCCCTCTCCATCTCAATACGAGAGGCGATGTCCATTGCTTCATCTACGGTTGTGGCTCTAAAACCAGCAAGCTTTTCTCGTAGATCTTCTTGAAGATCGCTAACAAATTTGGTAAGACACTCTTGTGGTGAAGCTTCTAGAGCTGGTGAGTACCGTAGTAGCTCAGTAAAGTGGATATGATAATCTCTTGCGGTCTTAGAACCCTGATTCAGAGAAGCCAACTCTCTCCTCTTTAACTCTTCCCAATGAGAGGGACAAAAATTAGCTCGGAACCTCTCTTCAAATATATCCCATGGAACAGGATCTGCTAATTTCTTGGAAATGGCTCTCCACCATCGTCTTGCATAGTCTGCTAAGGAGTAATCAAGAAAGTGCACCCAAGTATCTGCTGGTACATGTATTATTCTCAGCATCCTACTGACGTCATCAAGCCATAATTCAGCCTCGGCAGGTGTCTCTACACCTTTAAATCGAGGAATTCTTCCCTTTCGGTAATTATCTAGTAATGTTTGGTGTCTAAGAAGGGACTTCTCCATTACTCCTTCAACCGGGGTAGGAGCAGACTCAGTTGAAGGATGGTAACTAGATTTTTCCTCAGAAAGATGGACAGAACCTTCAATCCTAGCATCCGCATGCGTAGATGCCTCGGGTCTCTCAGCCTGTGCATTGAGCCTCTCCTCCAATGCTTGTTGCCTTACCCCATGTCGTGGAGCATTGCCATCATAGCCGCTAATAATCTAGACATGTCTTGATCTTCCATGATCCTGGGATGAGTCAAGGTCAAAGGTCAGATCCTATATGTCATAGCATGATGTACATAAGGGACAATGACTTGTGAATGGTACTGCAGCCATTTATTAAGATCAAAGGATCTTAATACAACCTTAGTTTCTGAATACTGCTCATAGTTATTAATTACTAAATAAATTAGTGGAATAACCAGGATCTGATACCAATCTGTAACGAACCCGTTTCTCGGGCCGTCGGATCCTCCCATATCCGGATCTGGTTACTCAGCAATAATTTATTCAGCAATCACAACTAACATTCAGAAATAAACTGCAAATAAAAATACTCAGAAGAAAGTATTTCAACACTTTTCCATTCACAAAATAAAGTTCAGATGATACACTGTTCCACTATAACCATTTACATGTACATCAGCTTGAAAGGGAAATATACAAAAGATTACTAACTACCTTAAAGAAAGTAAAGCTACTGTGGCTGGCTGAATGTCTAGTATGCAAGCTGGATAATTTTTTTAGAGTCTTCGCGATGGCTCACCGATACCTGTTGGGTTTTCCATAAATCATAGGATAAAAATTAGCGAATGCTAAGTAACGAAGAAGAGAAAAGCAAATAAATTGTGTAATTTTTTCAAAATTCATTGATATCACAAAAATTTCATTCCTTTTCATTAATTTAAGTCCTATTCCTTTCTATTCCACATCAGGGATTAGTCCAGGGGAACCCCACCATTCTTGGACTCCGAAGCTGTGGATGCTTCAGGATTGGAGATTGTGTTGATCTTGGTAAGCTTATGCTGCCACATGTCGCCTCAACCAATCCTCCAATACTACCCTGACAATTTCCTTTTCATTTATTAAATAGGGTCTCAACCCTTAACCTGAAAAAAAACAAAAGAGCACACCGTCCTCGAGGACTCGGTTGCTTAAAACCTCAGGCTAACATTTAATCATATATCCTAGCGGCTTTAAATAAATATTATCGTGACCCAGCCGCTATTGAACCACCCGTGCCTCCACATGGCACAACCACATCTTCCGTCGTTCCAACCCGAATATATTAGCTCCTGGTACCACGCATTGCAAAATATTCATTTCGTGCACATTTATCATAACAGGGCAACCATGTACCACCTAGGTAGGGAAACGCCAATACGGGTTCCTTCCGACAAACCTACAGGTTGCATGCCCGACCTGTAGTTCTACTCCCAGTCATCCTTAACGTGACACATGATCCTTTTCAGGATCCATCTCAAATCACACCAATTCACATGATGTAATTCTTTCGTTAAGTCTTTGATTTGCATAAACCGTAATACTTAGTATCGACTCACATATATATTATTCATAACCATATGTATACTCCTATTTATGCCTATTTTAACTCCAAAACCCTAACTTTCAGAGTCAACGCATCCATTTGATGCGTAAATCTTATTTTAGTGGTAATCACAAAGTAATTCTTCAGACTTTTTCAAAAATAACCAAAATTAGGGTTCTTCGTAGCAAAGAACACAAAATCAAGAATTTCAATAATTTCGTATGAAAACCCAACAGCAAAAGAAAGGATTTCGTTACCTAATCGAGCTCTCTCTCGTGTATGCAAGGCTTTATCGAGTTTCGTTTTTAGAAAGGCTATTTTAAGGCTCCTGAAAAGATCGAATTTCATTTTTCGTATCAAAACGCTAAGAACATGCGAAGAACGAACGAAGAACACGAAGAACGTCAAGAACATATTTTCTCTTAAAATTTCGGCAGAGTTTCCCCTTATATCGGGACATATTTCTTGGAAAAATTCGGCAGAGTTTCCCCTTATATCGGGACATATTTCTCAGAAAATTTCAGCAGAGTTTCCCTTTATATCGGGAAATATTTCAAAATAAAAACAAAAAGAGTTTCCTCTATAAAATCAATCGAGAGGAAAATAACAACGAAACTGAAAGAATATACTCAACAACAAGAGATGAAGAACCGGTAGACACCACACATCTTAGGTGAGTGAACGTGTGACGAGTCACAGGGTCACTGGCGTGCATAGCCACCCGCACCTAAGTAGGGTATTACACAGATTTCTCCATCAAAATAACTATAAAAGCATAATACGAAGAATAGAAACATAAACGATGGAGAATCGGTAGACACCACGCGTCTTAGATGAGTGAACGTGTGACGAATCACAGGGTCACTGACGTGCATAGCCGCCCGCACCTAAGTAGGGTGTTACACAGATTTCTCCTCGAACCACAACAGGAAAACGAATCGGAAAAAAAATATGAATCAAAAACAAAACTTCGAAGAAAAGAGTATGAATTGAAAGCCTAGCTTACGAAGCAACTAAGAGAGGATCATACCTTTCTCCTCCTCGTTTTCACGGCAGCGCTTCGCTAGCGCTCCTCCCTCGCCTCCCACTCCTCCTCCCAACCTCTCGACCCTAGCCCTTGGGGTGGTGGTGGTAGTGGAAGTTGTAGAGAATGAATGGGTAGGGGGGGTCTATTTATAGGCCCCAGAATACCACTAACCATGGTTAGAAAACCATGGTTTAGACCTTAACCATGGTTTGACGATGGCCCATGGTTTTAGCTAAAACTTATCCCAAACTTGGAGCCTAAGTTAGAACATTCTAGAGGATCCTAGATTCGCTAATTACGCTTAATTAACACTAATCGTGATTAACTTTCACTAATCGCGATTTAACTTTCGCGGCTTACGCTTATCTTTTGTTAACTATTGATTAGTGTTTACTAATGATCATTAGCAACTTTCAATCGTCATTAATTTCTTTAATCATGTTTAATTAGTCTTAATGACAGTCATTATGGATTAATGACCTCTCTTTCTTCGGAAAATCATAACAATTCGAAACGAAGTCCGATTCTCACGAAACAAATTTCGTTGGTTTTCTCTTGACGAGCCGGATCTTATTATATAGGATCCGAGATATGCCAAGTTCAAGGCTTTACACAAACAATAGAGTAGGGGGAGATAAGGAAGAAAACACAAAAAAAATTGACCTACATTACACATTACTCTCATTTATTTACTTATATATATACACAATCTTCACTTAATTTTATTTAATTCATATTTATATATTTTCACTAAACTCTACACCATTGTATATATAATAATATGTATAAAAATATAAAAATAATAAAAATTCTAACTTGTAAATATGCCAAGTAAATAGACTTCCAAAGTATCAATTTCCCAACTTCCAACCCTTATAATTTCGTCATACGAACTCTAATTTCACTCTACTCACCTTTAAAGTTCAAGATAAAAAATTCTCTAATTAATGAAGTATTTTCATCGAAAATGGAGTTGCAAAAGGTCAATTTTAGACCTAATGACAATCGGGTTTCTTATTCTGTACATAATATTTATTCTAATTAATCATTTTCTTGATCTTGTAGTTTGTTTATAAAATAAAATCCTTATTTAATATTTTAAGTAAATAAAAAAATCTATAAAAATAGGCAAAACTGATCTGCAATGTATATACCTGTATTTATTAATATATGTAAACTAATTTATTAAAATCCACAAAAATCTTATAAACCTCATTTGTTATTTTATAAATTATTAAAATATAAAAATGGGGACTTTTTTTTATAAAATCACCTAATTAAAAATGCACATACCATTTATCAAGTATATTATATATATTTATTAATATTTTTATTTATATACATCATAAAATATATATTATTTATATATAAATACACCATAATTTAGATAATTTATTATCTTCATTTTTTGTTTTTAAATATTTTACAATAATGTAGTTTAATATTTATTACATAACTATTAATGTATTTTTACTTCTAAATTTATGTGGTACTGACACTTGTCAGCACCACAACCATCTTCTTTAAGATCTTAAGTTGTTGCAGCTTGTTTCAACAAAATGATTTCACCATTTATTTCTGCCCTTGATTAGCATTGAACTTCTAATCTAACCATCCATCCTTCGAACATGATAAACCTCCCTCCACGTCAACCTTCTAATTCATCCTAACTCTCTGTCAGATCTTCTATTTAAGTCACCAAATCGATGCAAAACGACAACTTCTTCCAACCTCCAGTCTAACTGACCGATACCTCCAACTTCCAAGCTTCGAATCAGCCGCCTCGAGTGACAGACGTGGAAGCTCGACCTCCTGCATGGAAGAAGGGTCATCGGGGGAGAGTTCCAAGGTGAAACCTTCGCCTTGCATCGTGCCATCGCCATATAGAGCTCAGGCAAGTACCTTCCCTCCAGCAATGACCATAGGCCATACACCTCTACCTACAAGGTACATTCCTCTACCCAAACTTCTAGTTTAGTCATAGTTTTTCCCAATTAATCACTATATTGGACATTCCAATAAACCCTCTTTCATTTGCGATCAAAAGCCAATTCCATCCTTGTTTGAATCATTGAGAATTTTTGAGTCAAATTCACAAGTTCTGAACTTTTTATTGGCGTATCATGTTGTGCAAGAACAACCAATATATTACAGGTTGATTCTTTGCGAATCGATCCACTACTGAACCCTTGGAGGTTGTCCATCTTCTAAATCTGATCTCTAGGATTGATTGAAGCATACATTCGCGTCAATCAAAGGAGGGTTTCCATATTTATTACACAATAACTGGAGCTTCTTGACCTGGAACCTTAGCATGACTTTGATCTTCCTTCATCTTTGATCTCTCGTAGCAGTAGAGCTCAAAGGAGGAGGATCCCTCTTCTAGCCCTATCGGAGCTCCAACAACCGTCTCCAATCGTCGTTGATCGCCCAAATCGATGGTGAATCAACCATAGCCACTGCTCTTCCCTAGATTTGGGGAAGAACTTGAAGACCACCAGGTCGCACAATCTTGCAACGCGTGGCATCAACCGATGGTCGTGATCACATCCTACATTCTAATATAGACCACACAAAACGAAGGGGTGTGACAATTACACTTTAGGCCCAACCAAGTTCCAAAATTCCAAAGAGCCCTCAAGACTTTTCATATTTTCATTTAGGTCCCTTTGTAGGGACCTAGACGTAAAGTCTAATTTATTTGTATGGAACTTTTTCTTACAGATATACCCTTGTATACTTTTTGACTATTGGACATCATAGAGACATTCTTTTTTGTTGATTTTTCTAGAATAGTTACCCAACTACCTTATCATGGTTTTAGCACATTTTTCGAGGATTTTCATCGCTTTATTACTTTGTTTTGAATTTCAGAACTTCTCGATCGTCACTAATGTCCCCCAATCCTCATTGACATCCAAACTTGAGGTTAGTATCTCTACGACGACCAACTAATACCATCAACTTCTTCATCAACTACAGTTCTCAACAACGAGCAGAACGCAAGGATCCCCGATAGCCTACCTTTCAACCTCTCACACCGATGAACCATCAGAAATTCTTGAGAGAGGCCAATTCGCTGACTTTAGCATATGTATAAGAGCTCCATTAATCACCTTCGATACCCTTACATCCCGTTTCGAGTTTGTTATATGTCTTTTCGAGCCGTTGTTCGATTTCGTTTCTTTGTGCCACCTACATATATAGTATCACTTAAACTATATCACTTATACATATTATATAGTATATTATTTGTAAAAAATATTTTCCTTTTTGAAAAATAAAAAAAATCAATTTCTTTTTTATCATTATAGTAGAATATTATAGTATTGTACTCCACCTACTATACTGTATCATTTATTTTGCTAAATTGATCATTTTTGAAAATCAAATAAAAATTTCAATATAAAAATAAAATAGAAATTTACAAAAAAAAACAAATAAAAATCATAAAAACTAAAAACCACATAGACAACTTTTGAATAAGAAAATTCATCGCAAAATCCGACCTTGAAAATCTGAGCATACTTCCTACCTCCATGTGTTCGACCCAATGGCACTTACCTAGTAAATATTAAGTGAAAAATAGATAGAGAGAAAATTTATCTTATTTTCTTCATCTTTTATACTCTCTCTCTCTTCTCTTAAATTTTTGTTTGATAGATCGTGCTTCTCTACACGGATCACTACAACCGACAAATTAATTAACTGTGAGGGAAGCATGCTCATCACCTGTATATTTCGGGTCCTTAGCTTGTTATCTTGATTCTAAGGATTTCTCCTTCGTTCTGATACCTCTTAGGCGATCTAGGTAAAACTTGAGCATGAATAACAATTTTATAATCTAAGCCATACTTGATTGTGCTTTGGTAATTACAGTTAATGGCTTGTCTAGATTTTCTTTTTCTTTTGTGAGTTTAACAAGATCATTAATAAGAATGCTAGTTTTCTTCTTTGGTGTAGAAACAATGTTCTTTAAGTCGTCCATGTTTGATTAAGAGACTTAATTTCTATTTTATATTATTTTTCAGATGTATACAAACTAACTGTAAGTTCAACTACATGCTGTTCGAAGTCTTCTACTTGTGAGACTTGATTTTCTAGTACAGTGTGTAGGGACGTCAATCTGGGTCTACCTGTTAGGTATCCGACCTGAACACGTCCCATTTAAGAACCTAAAACCCGTCCCATTTACTTTTAGACGGGTTTGGATTTTGAATTGACTACCCATGTGGGTATGGGTTTGGGATTTCTTTGTGGGTACCCGAATCCGAATCCACCCCAAACCCGAATATATGTGTGTGTGTGTGTGTGGCAATCTAATAGGTATTGATCTACATGTTTAACATCTGGATCAATTTTCTCCTATTCATCCTTTTTATTCATATTCAACTAACTTTATATATCTTCAATAAATAAAAACGATCAACTTTAAAGAGTAAAAAACTTAATGTATATAAACATTTAATATTTCCTATATATTGCACATTATTATGTATCACCATATTAAACGATCTCACTCTATTTCATCTATATCCGAAAAACTTGTCTACATTTATAAACAACTTAAGATTTTCCATGTTGAATATATGGGTACCCATTGGGTATACATGTATCTGATGGGTATATGGATACCTGCTAGAAACAACCCATTTAATAATTCGACGGGTATTGGTATCGATTTTATAAATGGGTATGGATTAGGGAATATCGATACCCGCCCCAAATCCGATCTGCTGCCATCCCTAATAGTGTGTGCATTTTGCTGAAGAATCTTACTTTCTCTTCTTAGTTTAACAACTAGATCACACAATTTAGAGATAGCTTCTTCTTGTACATCAATAAATTTTTTCAGTTGAATTTACATGATCATCACGAGTCATGAGTCCTACAAGAGCTTTTTTTATCATTGGAGGAATTAGAGTCGCTGCCTGAGTTCTTAGAGGAATCAAAAAGTCACCCCAATTTACATTGAGAGGTTTCTTTGAGTGCTTTCGTGAACTTTCTTTGGACGAAACTCTTCTTTTCTTCTAGAATCTCGGTATTCTTTCTTTCAAACTTCTGCTTCATTCTGAGAAGAGAACAATCCTTCCTGAATCATCCTTTCATTTTTTAGTTGTACCATGTCATATCCTTGTCATCTTCTGATCTTTATTTTTGAGGAATTTCTTGAACTTTCTAGTCATAATCGCAAAATCCTTGTATGAGCTGGCGTCTGAGTCGTTATAAGGTTCTTGAGAAGCAGAGCATCTTGACATATGACTAGTATAAATTAAAGCATGAGATGGGGATACCAAAGGAGAATTATCTTGATCTTTTTGGTAGTTTACTCATGTCTATCATTTCCAAGCTAATAAGATAATATTGAAAAACAAATATTTTGAAATTGAAGCATGTAAGAAATTAAATTTTATGGAGGTCATGTGTTCTCTTCACATCTGCATCATAAATTACTTTTATCACCTTAAACTAATAACTACGTTGAATAGATTATGATATCTTGTTTCGTTACGAACCCTTTAGCTTAATCCATCACATTTTTGATATTTAAACATGTATTATATGAGCAAGTATTATAAAATAGAATTACATTCGGTGCTTACTCACAAGATAATACATCGGTTAGTAAATATCTAATCCATTTTGCTTTACAAGAAATTTTTTTCAACTCATTGTATTATATTTTTTATTCTCAAAAATTAGTTGTAAGTAATATTTATTAGGATAAAATAAAAAATATCAACTACACATCGATTCCTACATGCCTCATTTTTGATATATAATAAAGAGGATACCAAACTTCCTACTTTAGGGTTTAACGCAAGCACACAAGGGTCAAACTTACTACAACTTATATTTGAGATAAAAAATAAGATCGAGCATCTTTTGTTACATTTAAAAAATGAGGCATGTGATTGCAAATTAAAATATAGTTGGTGTCCTTGTTATAATTTATCTTTTTGTTTATTTTTTCTTGAAATTGTCTTGAATGGTGATTGCAATGTGATTTATCACGTATCTAGTGAACCCGATTTTAGGCACATCTTCTTGTATTGGATGGTTGATTTGATATGACGAGATACGAAAGCACAGTTGGATAATAAATCTCATGAGTGAATTGTACATAGAACACTGTGTTCAAACATGCAAGTTTCACATCTAGACTTGCATTTAAACACATCTAAACTTTTCGGGAACATCTCGACAAGTATCACAAAGTCGGATCATTGTACACATCTTATGATCCCTTTGAGATTGCATGGGGTGGGGGGGGGGGGGGTGTTATGCTTTTGAGCATTACTATCACAAGTTCCATAAGGTAATTTGGGTGCATGAATAAATTTTGCCCTAGACTAGCTGACTAGGTTGGTGTACATTCTTCTGGTATACATAAGACAAAAGAAAACCCGGCAACTTCCTTGCAACTGCCCTTTGAATATTTACATCCGCCTCCCCTGGTGGGCACCTTTGCATAATTGAGGACGCGCGGTCCACAGGATAGTGTCGCACAAAACTGACCAGAAAATAGAGAGACCCAAATTCAAACCATCTCAGCGTCTGATAAGGCAGAAAATCTTCCAGAGGGGCATATCGCCATTCCGGTCTCCTCCCCCATCCCCATTCCGGTCTCCTCCTCGCCTTCAGATCCGTCTCCCAAGGTCAACCCCACGTCCTTCTCCCCCCGGTTGATCTTCGATCCTTTTTTTTCCGTTGCTTGACACGATCTCTGCTGTTTTTGCGTGGTGTTTGTTGCAGGGAAGGTGGGAGCTTTGGGTTCCCTGGCGTATCCGAAAGGTGCGTAGCGGTGGAATCTAACGACCCTCTTTTTATTTTTAATTTTTTTGTAGGTTTAATTGGCGCGCTTTGATTACGTGGGGAATCTGGTCTCTTTGTGTGCTTTTGCCTTTATCTTTATGGGGGATGTGGTTCTGGTGGGATGTGGAACGATGGGTAATAATCAAGTTGGCTCCTTTCCGTTATTTGCTGCATGGTTTGGAGTGTAATTAATTTGGAATTTGGGTTGGACCGTTGTGGGCTGTGCTTGTGTCATCTGCTCTTTCTATTTGTGGAATTGGGTGGTTTTCTTTGCGGAAATCTGGGTTCTTTTTATTTTTTTCTATACTTATGCCAGTTCGCTCTGTTTGGTTTTGGTGTTCTTATCGATATGGTGGTGGTTGATGAACCTTTTGAGGCGGGTAAGCGAGGCATGCCTGGGAATTTTGGGGATTTTTTATGGTCGGGATACATGATGGTCATGAGTTGTACATGGTTGTTCTTTTTACAAGGTTGTAGTTAGAATTATACCAAACAATTTTCTTTTAAATGCTCGTCTTCATTTAAGTGGATAAAGACATAGGAGAAGAAACATCGATCTTGCGCTTGGGCTGCATGAAACAGTTTACTGAAGGAAATTTTCAGGGTGATTTAGGTTGAATTCCTGCCAGTTGGGTGGTTGGGTGGGGAGGTGTTCAAGTTAGAGATTGTTGTTGCAGATGAGTTGGAAGAGGTAAATTTGTTAAATTCTGGTGATATTTAATTTTGGTTGAGAGGTTTCAAGTGCATTTTTTGGGTGGGGTAGGTTGCAGCCTCTGCAGCTTTGACAGTTGGCCACTATATTTGACAATGGTTTGGGCGACTTGTTTGTACCATTTGTTGTCGACGTTCTAGCTAGAATGCAATTGTTCCAGACAAATAATTATGTTTATAACTTCATGTTTGGTTCAGAGCTAGAAGTTAAGATTGATAAGCTTTGGGGAGTGGTTTAGTTAAGAAGGATATATTTTGCCCCATCACCTTACCTGTGGGTTAAACAATAGGGTTACCTTTGATATTGTAGGAGTCTCAGAAATGAATGATATTTTAGTAAGTAATGATGTGATAGTTGATGCCGTAAATGATGGAAATACTATGCAACGAATAAGAGCTAGTGGGATATATTAAATTGTGTTATATTGGTGTCGGTAATGTAAGTATTGATGTGACATCTGATGGGTAATAAAAGTGTTTAGAACAGTTGCGTAATTGGATCTTGTCAAAATCCATTTATTGTTTGATATGAGGTCTTATGTTTAGTCCAACAATGTCCATGTGACAGAGTTGGGTTTGAGTGGGGCCAATATACATGGCCTTGTATTACAAATTCAGTGAGAATAATTAATGAAGAAAAACAGCTATTAAACCACTTCGGCATTGGCTCTCTTAATTACAGAAATTGAAATTTTGATCCTTGTGGCTGTGTGCTATACCATATTATCTTTTTCTACACGGTACTAAAGCAAGTTAGTCATAGGTTTTCGTCTTAAGATTCAAGTTTATTTCAATTGTATTTTTTCACCAATTCCTTTAAGTTTGTGCTTTTATTGGAAATCATGCATTGGTAGCTGCAAACATGATGCTACTAAGAAGTGAACATTATCGCACAACATAAGGTAGTGAGCCACATTGTAGATTTGGCTGTGGAGATTAGCGTTGGATAAGAGAGGCCATGATCACAGCGAGACCACCACTGCCGGTGACACATGCTTGTCAGAGTGCATCGTCCCACAAGTATGCAATAATTAACGACCGATGTACGCAGGTGGCAACTACCTTGGAGGTAGTGTGTGCTAAAATCACATTTCACTTAACATTTGGGATGATGGACTTTATATGATTCGTGAGCAGTTTTGATAATTGCATTACAACGCAACATCTAGAATGTGGTGCGATTGAATGAAATAAGAATAGAGTATGGCTAAAGCCTTCCCTCCCTTACTAAAGGCGTTAATTACCCAATTGTGACAATGGAAAGCAACTCGCATTTAGGTGCCGATGGTGCAAGCAATGCATCGCCAAAATCAGTGAGATTGCTCATCAGCTACGGATCTTGGACACGAGGCATGCATTGACTATTTATACAAGATTTCTAGATGCATGCTGGAGCTTCTTTGTGAGGCAACATCCGGTTTCCTAGGGAAATCTACAAGACAAATGGAGAATAAGGGATATTTGTTCGGGTTCCTTGTGTTAATACATTTATAGAAAAAGCCAGTTTTTGAGATCCACACATGTGAGAGGATCATTTTTGTTTCGTTCCTCGAAATATATGGATTTGCCTTTTACTAAGGAGTCGAGTGTTCTGTTGAGGAGACAAGGTGCAGGTTAGAGATCATCTCTATGAAGAAGACTTGTTATAGTGGCATTGTCCATGATAAAGACATGCAAGCAGAGCATTTTATTCCCTAGTTTGATGAGTTCTGAGAATAAGGTAGATTGAATTGGTCAGGTGATTGGATCTTGTCAAATTCCAATATTGTGTGGTGCGAGGTCTTGTGTTTAGTTCCACATTGTCTATTATGGGAGAATTTGGTTTGACTGTCCTATATAGGGTCTTGTACTATAATTTCCAGTGGGAAGAACCAACTCCGCTCATACAGGGTGGTTGTTATGACCATCTATAACCATGTAAACTGACATTTTGATTCTTGTGGTTGTGTGCTATTTTTTATTTTTACTTCCTAGAAGTATTGTTATGAAACCTATTGAGATAGTAAATGATTAGGATGATGAAGGAATACAAAGGTTGGTGGAGATGTCTTAAATTGTATGCCATCTATCTCTTAACCTGCGAGTTGCAACTTCCCTAGACCAAGTGTCAGCACTCTAAAAAGGGGGTTAACCCCTTCTCTAAGATGTCAATCAAACGAGAGGTAAGTGTGACATTTGAATATTTGATTTTTTTTTGCAAGGAGAAGTTGTCGGTTAGCTATAAACATCCTTATGATTTAATTGATGACTAAAAAAATTAACCCGTTCATTAAAAAATCCCCTTTTTGGAATAATGCATGAGTAGAAAACTAGAAAAGACAAACCATATACCCTAATCCTACATATAGTTATCCTTTGGGTGGAAAACCCTATTTTTTGGTGATAAGAGGAAAGGTTTTCAGACCTTATCCTAACCCACCCAAAGGTACTTGAATGCGGCGATCATTTATTTTTTTATGAGGTGACGGGGAGAGGGAGTGTAGGTGAGGGAGGGAAGCGACGTGAGAGTGCATTCGAGACTTCTACCTAGAGAAGCAGTCATGCTGAAGGCTAGGAGGGCAAGAGGTGTTAGGAGAGCTACCAAACCTATGGTGGTGGAAGCATCGGATGGATGGTTGCTGGTGAATCAGAAGCGTCTTCGACTAGGTCTGCACTGCAGTGCTTTTGTGTGGGTGTCATTTGCATCTCATGAAGCAGCATTCAACTCTCCTAGATGCTTCACTTGTGGTGGATCAGGCCACTGTCAGTCCTCGTACGTGACAAAAGGCGAGAGGTAGTTGGAGAAGATGCAGGAGGTGGCTATTCACCTTGAGTAATATAAGGAACCGCGTGTGGATTCCTGATTTCTGATTAATGATAGGTCATTTTTAGATGTGGTTAAGGGGGTTCCCTTTGGGCCAAAGAACTCGATGTTGAGTAATGGTGGATTTCTCATTGTCTTTGTCCCGGAAGGGGAGATGGGCCTGTGTTCCATTGATGCAGAGATCAGAACCAAGATTGGCAACACCTTCTCAGGAGATGTGGTAGAACTGGAAGAAGGCGTCGTGTGTGCATGCGGTCTGTTCTATAAGGAAATCAGGATGATTTTGTTAGGGACCGCATCGACGTGTCAAAGCGGTGGAGGAGATCCCAGTTACTGGATGAGGAGGTGGGCGTTAAGATGAGTGTGGAACCTACGGAGGAGGCTCCTTTGCTTTCTCAAAATGTTGAGGCTCTGAAGCTGGCTTTTAGGGATCTATTTATTGTTTGTGAGGTCCTCTTGAACAGAAAAATCTTTGGGGTTTGACATGAACACCATTATAATGGCCATCATGGGGAAGAAGGAACTCTCCTCATCTGGGTAGTGTGTCTTGCTGGTGGGAAGAGCGAGCTTCATTTTCCAAGTGGCTGAGATTTCACCCCCTTCTCATTTGATGTTCATTAGGGACCCATTTCCTTGCTCGTTGGCTGAGCACTGAGTCAGAGAAGGCGCTACAATTGGCTGTGGATTTGGCAGAGGATAATGCGAGATTTGCGGAGATCTTGAATCACGGATTTGGTAGAGGTGAATGCGGGATGAGCTTTGCGGAACCCATGCACGAGATTTTTTTCATAATAATCTAGATAATTTTGGGGACTTGAACAACCTCTCATTAATCAAACAAAGATGTTACAATGTAGTTCATAGGAGACTTATAGACTCTACAAAGTATTTCTCGACACCAAAATGGCCAACATGGCCTACAAATCTACTCCGAGCACCACCTTTAAATTTCCTAAACACTTTTTCCTGAGTTTTTCTATGTCTTGGGGTCCTCATCTTGACCGACTCCCATTTATGATGAATCTTCCAGTTAAACTCAGAGCTGGAAGATTTACCCAAGGGCTCACTAAGTCCTTCTGGATCATCCTCATCTTCTTCTGCATTATCACCAGACAAGGCTTCAAAATTAAAAGAAGGTAGCTCCAATACTTCGGCGTTCAAAATAACACTGAAGCTGCTGTTGGTCCTGCTGCTTCGACAATGACCAAGGAGGAGTCATGAAGAGATCCTCCATACAGCCACCAAGTTCTTTCTGAAACTACATTTGCTTCAGAGGAATGAGGGAGCAGATTCCCCTTTACAACATTCCTGCTTCTGCTTCTGCCAAGCTGGTGAAATGTAAACATTTTGAACTGGAGCTGAACCACCAACTTGTTCATTTTTTCCTGTAATTTAAAAGGAATGGGAGCTATATTCCCATAAGTATCTACCTTCAGCCCTGAGTATTTCTCCCTTCTAGACTTATTTTTAATCTCAGTCCAACACTGATATAATCATCAAAACTCATCTGTTCAGTGTTACATATCCCTATTTCCATTTCAGTAGGGGGTACAATGATGTCATCATCAACAATAGATTTTGTTTCAACTATAGTTTCCATGTCTTTAAGCTTCTTCTCATGTTTCTGTCCTTGAGCATTTTTGCTTCCATAAGATAACTTCATAGATGCCAAAGCCTTTTCCGTATCCAGCTGTAGAGATGGAGTCAAAATTTCCCCCAATCGTTCCTGCTTCTTTATGTTGCTGCAATGCTGGAGATTGCACCTCCACCTGCTTGAGTGTTAATAAGAAGCCCCTCCTAAGCATCTGTCCACCTTCAGATCTTAACTTCAGAGAAGGAACAACCACAGGAGATGGCTGCTGCAAAGGTTGATATTTGCCCAAATCAGCTTCTAAGAGCTTATCAAAAGCATCCATTTTTTCCTCTTCTTTTTCCTGATGCTGCTGTAAAGGAAATGTCCCAACACTACTTATCTGCGTTCCCTTTTCTTTGACTTCTTCTTTTCAATCTTTATCCAGACTTCCTCAGCATTGGAATGTTGTACAAAAGCAGGTCCTTGTTCTGAAGCTGACTCTTGTACAAAGGATGAATTTTGTTCTTGAGGCTTCAAAAGTTGATCATTCAGCAGCCTAGGAGAGAGGCCTTGACCTTCAGAAGTCTGCTGAAGCCCTTTCTCAAACTGCAAAAAAGGTTCTTGTTCTTGAGGCTGCTGCTGCTTTTGTTCCTCAGTAAGATTCTGCTGTCGCTCTTGAATCATCTCAGGAACCTCTTCATGACCATGCACCAGTTGAAGGCGCATGGTCAGGATCTCCATTTGACCCCTAGGGTTTCTTCAGCAGTGAAGTATGGGGATATTCCCATGCCTTTATCTCATTCAGCTTCTGGATGGGACCTGACATATTGAAAGGAATATGAATTGATTTGTTTAGGGATACCCAGAAATATGCTCCATTTCTCGCCCATTTCCCTCGTGAAGGATCATGTCTTTGGTACTCGATTGAGATTGGATGAGAACATGGAGGTTCCCGATGTTGATGCTGCTTGGCCTGATTCTGGCTCTTCATTCAAGGTGTTGGTGAAGGTAACCTTCGAACTGGACCTCCTCTGCTTGATGCAAGTTTCTCTCCTCCTCCCACCGACGGTGCCAAGGAGGATGGAGGCACCTCGATGGTGGTTTTAATTACCTATGGCCGTGGAGCATCAAGTCATGTTGGGGGACCTGGAAGTGCTTGTGGAGTTGTTAGATAACATCGAGGATGAAGGTATATTGCAGAAAAAGACCAAGTGTTACAAACATAGAAGGAGAACTACTTAGAAGGTTATGAGGGTTTACACTAAAAAACCAATTCTAATGGGGAGACCAACTGATTGCCCCACTTTTCTACCCGCAATTGCGGCCAGTTTGACTGCATCAGGTTTGGCCGCAGAAGGCACCTTGATGGGTTCAATAGCTCCTCGGGAAGGGGTAGTAGACAACTCGATCCCTCCTGTGTTTCCGTTTTTGAATTCTCACCCTCATTTTGCTACATCACTTGTGGATTTGAACCCCTACAAATTGGGTGTCACTAAGGGTTGTTGTGTGGTGTCGTTGGAATCAAGGTTCGAAATCTCGATTTCGATTTCGTTTCGGTCCCCTCCAAAACCGAAATTTCGGTGAAATTTCGGGAAATTTCAACCGTTTGGGTGGAAATGTCGAAAATGACTAAAAAAGCCATTTTTCGATGATTTTTTTGGAAATTAAGATCTTATGAGTTATTACAACAATAAATAGCTTATAAATACACACTTATATCACACATATTGCTTATATATGCCCCTTAGATCGCACATATCGGTCATATCGGTCATATCGGTCAAATCGATGTTAATGTTGATTCTTGACTGATATGTACTGGAGATTAATATCATCCAATCCAAGATCTTAAAACAACATCTTAGAAATGCACACTTATATCACACACATCTCTCATCCGTGCGCCTTATATCACACCATATCGGTCATATCAGACATATTGTTGAGCAGTCGGATAGATACTAGAAATGGAAATCAAAATAACTAAGTTAACAACACTTAGAAGACATCTTTTGTTCATAAAAATAGAAAAGAATTTTTTATTTAAAAATGTAGATAATGATTAATTAAACAATATTTTGTTCATAGAAATAACCGTCACAGACAAAGTTCGAATGATTACAGAATTAATTACATACTTACAATAAAGATGCATCTATTTACGAAGATAAATGACAAACAAATGAAAGGAACAAGCTATATCAAATATATAGAAGCTATAGAGTTTTTTCCATCTCCACTGTTTAAACCCAAAGGGGAAGAAGCTCCCCAAGTTGAATAATCGATGTATGTACCATCTTGTCTCAACATACCATGTATCCATGAATTTCAACCGAAATGGGTCGAAATGGATCGAAATGTCGAAATATCACCGAAATTTCGGTCGAAATCCAGGAAATTTTGTACTGAGATCCATGAATTTCAATCGAAATGGGTCGAAATGGATCGAAATGTCGAAATATCACTGAAATTTCGGTCAAAATCCGGGAAATCGATATATATAGGAGTTTCGATACCCATGACCTCTCGAAACCGAAATTTCGGCGAAATTTCGCCGAAATTTCATTCCATGGTTGGATTGTACAAGGTCTTGACGACCCGAAGAAGAGGGGGACAGTTAGGAGGTTGCTATTTGACATTAGCATGGTGACGATGTTCTTTTGCAGGAGAACGAGATACAATCTTGGACCTACTATTTGTGGAACTTGGTTGGAGGGGTTAGGCATTTAGATCTCAGAGCGACAGATGCGGTGGGCAGCTCTGGGGATTTCCTTAATGTACAGAATAGCGATTTGTTTGAGCATGTAGGTGAGATTGTTGGTGCTCACATGGTTTCCATCCTACTGAAGGATAAGCGCAAGGTTTCAAAAGTCGGTAATTGATACTCGGTCGGCCGGGTCACTGACTAACGATTAATCGGTAGTCGGATTTAGTCGGATTTTAATTGGATTTGAATTTTTTGATTATTTTAAATATATAACTCATCTTTATACATATATTTACATAGATTTTATACATTTTATGCTATCATAATGAAATAAAAGAATTAATTAGATTTAAATAAAACATTAAGCATATCATAATAAGTTTGTTTTTTTAAAAAGCAAACATAAAAAACCAAGCAAAAATTGGTCGACTAGTGTGCTTAGTCGTAATTAATCGGTACCCGGTCGGCCACCCCACTGACTTGACTAGTCGGACCTACTAGTTGGGCCAGTCGGGCGACTTTTACAATACTGGATAAGTGCAATGATTATCACATGGCATTCTCGAGTATCTATGTGTCCACCTATGCGACTCTTAGGTAGAGATTATGGAAGGATCTTCGAGAGGCCAACACACATCCTTCTTCAGTTCCTTGGTTGGTTGGGGGAGGCTTCAATGACACTTTGTTCGCTGCGAACCACCCTTGTATGCATACAGATAATCATCCAGGGTCCTCTGATTTTGTTGACATTGTACAAGATCTTATGTTGGAGGTTATTAATGTTGCGGACTTTGGTTCGTGTTTCAGCTTTGCCCTGCTCCAGATCTGACCACACTTTTACTTTGGAGTTCTTGAGAGAGCACGATCCTCGCTCTTTCTTCCACTTTGAGAAGGCTTGGTTACTCGAAGATGGCTTCCGAGAGATGATTTGGGATTTTTAGTTCTCTTCTCATTGTGAGGGAACAACCGCGTTGAGGTTTCTCGATGGGAACAAGGATGTGGGTTAAGTTATGATGATTTTTTCATAGAACGAGAGGTCGGGTGCTCATTGTGGTTGGAAGTGGCGGGGTTAAGGGGCCTCTTCATCATCGACTAAGCAACGTAATGCTCTCATTAAGGATTTTTCACATGTTGAGGTTCAAGATGTGGTGTGGGAGGCGAATGCAGATGGGTGCGTCGATCCTTGAGACCCCGTTCAGCTTGAGGGCCCCCCTAACCCACCCCTTCTCTCTCTGTCTTATGTGGGCCCCACTTTTTCTCTTTTTAAAAAATTAAATAAATCAATTCTCTTTTATCAATTCCATCAAAAAATAATATATTATACCATCATATCATATAAAAATTATAAACTGCTCCATTTCTACTCACTTTTCCAAACTTCAATACAATCACATCAAAATAACTACTCACTTTTTCAAACTTCAATACAATCATATCACAACAAACCCACCTCCAGTTTAACCCTCTATCCAAATACCAAAACACAAAAACAGGTTACCCTCTACCATTTTAACCCACCCTAACCCGCGTACCAAACACACCTTGAGTGTTTTCCATTCTTTTTTTCGAAGAATTCTGGACCCTGGTTAATACATATATTTTGGATGTGATGAATGAGTTTGCCACTGGTAACCGTGGATTTGAAAGATCGAACCATTTTCTTATCTTCCTTTTCCTAAGAAAGAGGTTTTTCGTAAGAGTGAAGGACTTCAAGCCACTTACTCTTTCCTATGCGGTCTACTTGGTGGCGGCGAAGGTGCTGCGTAATTATTTGTGAAATGTCCTAAGGTCCAAACTGCTTTTATTCATGACCATTTGATGATGGATATCATAGTTATGGCCTCGAAGATTGTGGGAGATTAGAAGTGTTGAAGAGTTTTTGAACTCTATGGAAGGTTTGATTTCTCAACCACTTATGATTCCATTGATTGGCATTTCCATTAGCCAACCTTGACAAAACGAGACTTTCTGGATATCTTGATATCATGGATGAAGAGGTGCATTATCGTTGTCTCGATGTTTGTCTTGGTTAACATGAATCCAAAGGGGTTTTTTAAAGCCACAATGAGGAGTCATGTAGGGTTGTTCGCTTGCCCCATTGATTTTTGTACTTATAGCTGATGTACTTGCAATAATGATGAGGCATGCGATGCCTAAAGGCGGCACCTTCAGATATGGAAATGATGAGGTTTCTATACCGCTTTACAATATGCATATGATACCATCTTTTTTATCAAGAGGGGACTTTTGATCTCAAAGGTATGAGCACTGTGCTTGACATTTTAAAGAACTATTTGGACTTGCAATTAATAGATCCAAATCCATGTTTATCCCATTCAATTTTTTCCGAGGAAGAGATTGTTGAGTGTGCGTATACTATCTCAACCGCACAGGGTTTTCTTCCACTGAGTTACTTGGGTTTGCCATGATTACTTGTGATTGAGAAATTGGAACAGAAGTTGTTTATCAAAAAGAGGTAGACTTGTACTCTTAAAGCCTGTCTTAACAACAGTTCATGTGTTTTTCATGTCCTTTCACATCCTTCTAGTAAAGGTTCATTGCTGTTTTGAAACATGTACGAGAAGATTTTTGTGAAGTTCATTTGATGGCAATTCTAGAGGTGTGCACCTGGTGAATTGGGACCATGGTACTAAATATCACGATATATCAGTGATATATTTCCAATATATCGATTTCGATAGGTAGGAGGTTTTAATAGTAGCTCGCATATGTATTTTACAGGATATCGACCAATATCTCACCGATATCTCGTGAGATGTCGGTATATCGACCAAAAATCGAAGATTTCAGGATAACATCTCCCAAATATCAGTTGATATCAACTGATACCATCGATAGTGGCATGATATTGCTCAATATACCCATTCATTGAATTTTGGTTTGTCCTCATTTTGAACGGGGGTTTTACCCTCTTTTGGTGATGTAGATGAAACAACTCTAGAGTTGATTAAGGAAAGTCGCATACATATATCTTATTATGCTCATTAGCTTGTTTGTATAGCATCCGATATAGCTCAACATTTTGTTGATATATAATATAATGCGATGTGATATAACGTTAATGTGCTAAATATGCCTCCTTGACGTTATCGACTTATTGTTATTTGAATTTCATCGTTTCTTTTCTAATATCTCTCAGCAGTCAAAGTCAACAGTCAACATTGATAGTAGCAATATGTGCGATATATTGTGTATTGGTATGCTAAATACACACCATTCTTGCATAGACATGTATATTTCTATGTAATTTATTGTTTTAAGAACTAGAATAATCTTGATTGGGACATGAATACCCTTCCTTTGTATGATTAGGTCTTAGGATCCAAAGGCTGGAAGATATAAACAAATCCCTCCTCAAATGGGTGGTCGGAATTTTGGGTAATGTGATAGACCTTGCTTATCATCTGTTCTAAATGATTTATGACCTTATGTCCCACTCATCCATATTCTTCCAAGGTCACATCATTCACCGACGATCTTCTAGAAAGGAATATGTGCAATGACTCACGAATTGGATTGGGGAGGATCTTTTAACCATGTGCTTTCCTCAAATGTTTTTTTTTTGAAAACCAAACTCGGGTAACCTCCCAAGGTGGGAGCTACCGCCTTTTAGATTAGAAGAAAACTTAGGGTGAGGTTACAATATTTTTACGCAACACTTGGGTAGACAAGCAATGGGCACCGACCTTTAATTCATATTTTTCTTATCAACATCTTCAAGATTTTATTAGGTTGATGGATTTCACATTTAGGTTTGCAGGATTGTCTACTGGTCATGATCAATGGATTTGGTTGGATGGCTCCTTTTCAATTAAAAAGGCGTATGTTGCACTAACAACCTCTCGCAACCTTGGGCTATGGGACAAAGAGTAGGACTGTAAATTTATTTGGGTTTTACAGATTCTATGAAGATAGAAGTATTTTTGTGGATTCAGGGGAAAGAGAAGAGGTTGACTAGGGCACGTCGAGCTTCTTTTTAACTAGGAGAGATTAACACTTGTCCCATTTGCAGTTTAGCCCTTGAGAATATCTTTACCACTTATTCAATGCTTGCACTTGCACTAATCATGTCGGGGAGTTGACTGATATTGCTTGGTTATATATCTTTTCTCATTGTATTTTTTGGCTAGCTTGGTAGTGAAGCAGTTTAGACCTGAGATTGAAATATGGAGACCGATAGCAACTTTATGTGCAATTTGGTTAACATGCAATAGAGCCATTTTTAGACATGAATGGTTTTTCCGAGCTAGTTGAAAGCATATATTCATATGAAAAACAACAAGGCCATGAGAGAGCTCTCCAAGATGAGTACAAAAAGGCTGATGTGCTATCACACAACAAGCACATCACCAAAGGAGAGCATTAAGGCAATGTTCAACCCTGTGGAAAGGAATAATAGAAAATTGTATATTCATCGTAGCTCTAGAGCTCTGTTATATAGACAAAAAACTTTATAGGAAAATTACAAAAAGTAGACATAAGAAATATGAAAAATGAAATAAAGACAGATGGATACAAATATCTCAACACCCCCTCAAGTTGGAGCATATATGTCTATCATGCTTAGCTTGGAACAACAACGATGAAAAGGACCTCTAGCGAGGGTTTTGGTAAACATATTTGCAGTTTGATCAATGAAGCAACATGAGAAATGGAAATAAATCCCCTTTGAATTAAATCCCGAGTATAATGGCAATCTACCTTGATGTGCTTGGTTCTTTCATGGAAGGTTGGATTTTTGGCTATAAACAGAGCGGCTTGGTTGTCATATTGGAGATGCATAGGAAGAAGCACCTCAATAGTTAGGTCAGTTAGGACGGATCTGACCCACATCATTTCCATGATCCCTTGGGCCATGGATCTATATTATTAATCGACATTAGATCTAGCCACAACTGTTTGTTTCTTACTCTTCCATGAAACCATCTAACTACCTACAAACACAGTGAAGCCTGATGTGGACTTCCTGTCCTTGAGGCACCCAACATAATCTGCATCAACACATTCTGTAACTGTGGGAGTTGTATCTCTTCTAAATAGAAGTCCTTCTCTCGGGGAAGACTTAAGATATCTCATAATCATGTTAATTGCATCCATATGGACCTGCTTGGATTGTTCCATAAACTGGATGACTCTAGTAACTGCAAATGATATGTCAGGCCTGGTGATCGTGACATATAACAACTTCCTTACTAGCTCTCTATATCGTCTCTTGTCAACTTCCTCAGAGTTATCATCTTAAAGCCTAGCATTGGGATCCATTGGAGTAGTAGCAGATCTATATCCTCTCATGCTCGTCTCAGTTAGGAGATAAGTAACGTACTTCCTTTGTGTCATCACCATGCCACGCTGATTTCTTGTGAAGTCTAGACCAAGAAAGTAAAGGAGATTGCCAAGGTCCTTGGTCACAAACCGTTGTCCAAGGAAATCCTTAGCCACCTGAATTCCCTACTCATCATCACCTGTAACAATGATGTCATCTGCATAGATCGGAATAACAACAATACCTCTATGGGATCTCTTAACAAAAAGAGAGTGATCTGTAGTAGATCCGATAAACCTCTGTTGTTCAATCAACTCCGAGAGCTTTTGAAATCAAGCCCTCGGACTCTGCTTAAGACCATAAATGGCCTTGTGAAGTCTGCACACCATATAAGACTCCCCCTCAGCAGCGAACCCTGGAGGCTGTTGTACGTAGACTTCTTCTTGCAAGTCATCATACAAGAAGACATTCTTGACATCTAACTGGAATAGAGGTCAGTCACACACCACAATGACAAAAATGAGAATCCTCAATGTAGAATGGTGTGCAACTAGAGAAAATGTATCATGATAATCCATCCCATAAATTTGGGTGAATCCACAAGCAACAAGTCTGGCCTTGTACCTGTCTACAGTACCATCCGCATGATGTTTCATCGTAGACACCCACTTGCTACCAACAATAGACACACCAGGGGGAGCATCATGTACAATGCTCTAATTACTACGAGACTGCAACACATCCATTTCCTCCTCCACAACCAGACACCACTGACTAACCTACAATGCCTCCTGATATGACCGTGGTATCTCCACAACAGACAAGCCCACAACAAACCTCTGAAACTCTGTAGAGAGACAAGCAAGAGAAACATCGGAAGCAAGAGGATACATAGTACATGTATACCTCTGCTTCCATAATGCAATGGACACGTCATGTCTCAAGATCCTCAACTTCCTCGGTAGCTGAGACTAGAACTTCTAAAACCTTGTGCTCATCCTGCTTATCAGTAGAAATCAAGTGCTTAGAACATACCAAATGTGTGCTAGATGATGGAGTACACAAGCACAAGGTCGACGTTGGTAAACCTGTGGAAAACAAATGGTTGCGGTAGGTGGAGGTGGTGGTGGTGGAGGAGGTGAAGAAGATGATGAGGAAGGTGGTGAATAAGTAGAGGCTGGAGTAGACATAATCGGAGATAAAGGCATGCATGCCTCTTCTCCAAACTTCGAAGAAGTCAACTTGTCACTTGTAGGAGAGAAGAACATAATGAACTCAAAGAAAGTGACATTCGTACTAACATAATATTTTCTTTGAACATGATCAAAACCGAGGTTGCAGAAAACACTAGTCGGTACTCGGTCGGCGGAGTCATTGACTAAGGATTAATCGGCAGTCGGACGACAATCGAATTTAGTCGGCTATTAGTTGGTTTGGATTTTTTTAATTATTTTAAATATATAAATAACTTTTCATACATATATTTTTTTTTATATTTGAATAGATTTGTACATTTTTCCTTTTTGAAAAAGAATATTTGTACACTTTCTATATTATATTAATGAAACAAATGAAGTAATTGACTTTAAATATAACATTAAGCATAATAGAATAAGTTTGCTTTAGAAAAAGCAAAAAATAAAAAAAACTCTATGTAAAAGTCAGTCGAGTAGTCGGCCCGATTAATTGGGTTGACTGACTAATGGTCGACTAGACCTACTCGAGTCGCCTATCCCCCCGACTCGACTAGTCGGACCGACTAGTCGGCCTAGTCGGTGAACTTTTACAACATTAATCAAAACAATGGTATCCCTTTTGAGTCCTGGAATATCCTACAAAGATGCACTTGACAACTCTAGGAGAGAGAGCTTGTCATGACCTGGAAACATATGACGAACAAATGAAACAAACCTAAATACACAAGGGGTGAGAGAGAAAGGATACTTCTCGAGAAACACAATCAAGAATGAGATCTTCTTCCCTAACACATACGAGGGTATACGATTCACCAGGTAGCAAGCAGTTAGAACCGCATCCCCATAGTATGAATGATGAGCTCGACTCTGAATCAAGAGGGTCCTGGTAACATCCAAGAAATGACGATGTTTGCATTCAGCCACCCCATTCTGTTGGGAAGTATAAGCACAAGAAGTCTGATGAACAATGTCAAGGGTTCTGAGTAACTGTGAGAGTTGAAGGCTAAAAAAGTCTAACGCATTGTCGGAACGAATATATTTGACATTCGTAGAGAAAACATTCTTTATTTCATTAATGAAAGACTAATTAACAGTTCAGCATCAGACTTGTTTTTAAGAAGGAAAACCCGTGACAATCTGGAAAAATCATCCACATCAACCATATAAATTCTGTCCCTGATGATCTGGGACACAACTAGGACCCCAAATATCAAGATGAAGCAATTCAAAAATACTATTACTACTACTGCTGCTACTACTACTACTACTACTACTACTACTACGACCCCAAGCTGGCATGTCTCGCACTAGCATATGGGGACTAGATCAGTCTATAGAGACCTTGCTCACGGCCAGATCTAATCACCCTGCCTGTAATAATGTCATGAAACACGGGAGACGATGGATCCAATATGACATGACACTGTAAATCCTTGGTGATTTGACTAATGGACAGTAAATTCATAGATAAATCAGAAACATAAGGGACATTTTGAAGACATATTGCTGACGTTAACTACACCTTCCCCTGACCAGTGATGGGAGAGTATGTCCCATCTGTTTTGACTACTGATCTACCTGGCTAAGTTAGTCTGTATATACTAAACTGTCCTCTATCACCACAGAGACGATGCCATCCATAATCCATTCAGACAAATCTTCTCTGTAACAACTAGTAAAGGCATATGAAGTATCTGAAGTGGATGCAGATGCTGAGGCTGTTACCTCAGAGGATCCTGTAGGAGGAGTAGATGACCCTGGTGCAGGTATGATCTCCCTCAGTCAAGCCACTAGCTCATCAAATCTTTGATCGGATGCAGGAGGTGGAGTACCAACTTATTGAGTCTGCTCTGCAACTCAAGCTGAAGCATGAAAGCCATGCTTAGAGTAACATGTGTCTTCTGTATGTTCTGACCGGTGGCAATAGGTGCAAGGCTGAGAGGGTTGAGTGCCCCTTCCCTTGCCATGGTTACTACGACCATGGTATTGTTTAGAACTTCCTCCACCATGAGATGCAACCATAGACGACGAGGTCTGAGACTGATGAGTAACACCACCATGAGCGATAAAGAGCTTGCTTAATCTATGGTAAGCCTCCTCCATTGGAGGTATGATAACATCCGTAAGAATCTATGATCGAGCAACATCATACTCAAGGTTAAGAGCTACTAGGAAAACTTCAGTCGTCACTGAATCTCTGTATGCCTTGAGCTGTTCTGGTGTAGCAATAAAGGAATGAACACATGAAGCTTCTCAAACATACCCCTCAGAGAAGTGTACATGGTATGGAGAGGGCTTCCATTATGCTTCGATGTGAAGATATTATGCTGAAGTTGCAGTTTATTCAACTCATTTTTGCTGGGGAGTATGTAGCGGGAGAGAATATCCCACATCGCCTTTGATGTGAGCTGACTCAGAATGTCATTGGCTATCTCCACTGAAATTGTACTAGACAACCATATGCGCACATACGCGTCATCTGCCTCCCACGAGACGTGAACTCTAGTCTTGTCTTTTGGCTCATCTTCTGTGAGGATGTGCTTCTTACCGTTACACTGCATTAGTTCAAGAACTACATGACCCATAGTTCATATTTGTTCCATCCATTTTAACAATGAGTGCTGGACCTTTGAAGGCACCCAGTGATGAGACATTGGCTTTGGTGTTGACTCTATTGTCTGACATGATGACAACAATAATCAAGACAGGGACTGAAGACCATAATGACCGTGTCTACATGGACATATAAGAAGATGATTGTGGGTGTAGACTCATAGTACAACCTCTTCCATCTGTTGGAAGCCTCTTTGGGTAACTAGGGTGGTCTAGATGATCAAATCGCACCATAGAAACCCAAAAATCAGACCAATCAGGGATCAAATCGACCTTTGGAATGATTTCCAGACCTCAGAATGCATCGAACGGGGATACCTAATATGCCACAAAGCCCCTCAAGCTATGACGGAGGTGGCGAAGAGCAACTAGGGCTGCTAGTGATATCCCTAGTACTCTAGGGAGGCCAACGGCTGGTGCTGCTCACGTTGGGGCGGTGGCGGCCCTGCTGCTACTGCCGCGATTACATGACGGCTGCGATGGCCGGTGGCACCACGCACGAGGGTAGACGGTGGCGGCGGTGGCACGTTAGGGTTTTGGTGGGGTAGAGAAATTAGGGCTGTCTTCGGCCTAAGACTATCGCTCTGATATCATGTGGAAAGAAGAATAGAAAATTATATATTCATCGTAGCCCTAGGGCTCTCTTATATAGGAGAAAAGCTCTATGGAAAAATTATATAAAATGGACATAAGAAATATGAAAAATGAAATAAAGACAGAGAGATACAAATATCTCAACAAACCCAATATAAAGAACATGAGTTTTGTCCTTGGCCCCGTGTCACTGGGCGTAAAAAGGACATCATATAAAGAAATAAAAGAAAGAAAAAGGGAGATGAGTGGTTTTATGTTGAGAATGTAATTTAGCTAGATCTCTCCTTGAAGGTCTTGCGACTTGGCTTTTATAGCTTTACCACCACCACCACCACCAACAACAACAACAAAGCCTTTTCCCACAATTAAGTAGGGTCGGCTACATGGATTCTCCGCCTCCATTCAGATCTATCTTGGGTCAATCCCGGGCTTATATCCACAAAACTAAGATCCCTTCGTATGGTCTCTTTCCAACACTTCTTGGGCCGTCCTCGCCCTCTCTTAGCCGGCTCAACATCCCAACACTCGCATCTCCTAACTGGTGCATCAATTGATCTTCTTTGCAAATGTCCAAACCGTCCTAAGCGGTTTTCTCGCATTTTATCCTCGATCGGAGCTACACCAACTTTCTTTCTGATTGCATCATTTCGAATCCGATCTTTACGTGTGTGTCTACACATCCACCTTAGCATTTTCATTTCTGCTACATTCATTCTCCGCACATGTTTATGGTTCACAGGCCAACATTCAAATCCATAAAGCATAGCAGGTCTCACAGCTACTTTGTAAAATTTTCCTTTAATTTTTAAAGGAATTTTCTTATCATAGAGAACAACAGAGGCTCCTCTCCACTTTAGCCAGCATGCATTTATTCTATTAATAACATCTCCATCAATTTCCCCATCATGTTGTAGAATAGATCCCGGATATCTAAAGGAATCTTTCGTTATCGTCACCAATCTTCACCTCGATTCCTTCACCATTACTTCCATCAAAGGTGCACTCCATATATTTTTTGGTGTGCACCCCCCATGGCTGTTTCTCCCTTTTTTTATTAAAAAAAAGCATCCTTCAATATCATTATAAATGCGCCGTTAGATTTTGCACAAGCTGTTTATGGTTAAGTGTGAAACTCATGCAAATCGAGCCTAACATTTTTATGGTTTGTATACACTAGTTTCATCTTTCAACATTTATATCTTATTGCAATATGTACTTGATTATAATGGGTGAGTACAGAATTTATAGTTCTTAACCATTTTTTCCTTTACATGTATTCAGAGGATAGATATGGCAGATTTTACACTGGGGACGCCACACTGTGAAATCCCATGGGATGAAAGTGGCTAGGTTTCCATATGCATGACTGGATTATATTTTTGGTCCTTATTGCAATTGATGCTGGATTGAATGTCATAGAACCATTTCACCGATTTGTTGGAGCAGACGATGCAAGTCTGAAGTACCCTTTCAAAGACAATACAGTGCCATTTTGGGCTGTTCCTGTATGTATTATGCTGTGTTTTTAACGTCGTTGCATTAAGTTTGAAAAAAGTGTATGTGCATAGCAAATTCCTATGAATAACAACCGTTTCTTTGTACAGCTTATTGCAGTGGTGTTACCTTTTATTATTTTCCTGGGCATCTACTTTAAAAGGAGGGATATCTATGATCTGCATCATGCCACACTTGGTTGATTGTCATTTCTTATTCTAGTCGTATTTGGGTTTGGTTTATGAAAAATTCACTTCTTTATATCTATTTACTAAAATAAATGCAGGCCTTTTATACTCGGTGCTTATTACGGGAGTTATAACCGATGCTATTAAAGATGCTGTTGGTAGGCCTCGGCCAGATTTTTATTGGCGTTGCTTCCCAAAAGGAAATATGGTAAGTTTATTCAAATAAAGCGCACCAGCTATTTCCAAAGATTTATGCGTACTACTTTGTTGATGACATATGCAGACATTTGATGCTGTCGGTAATGTCCAGTGTTATGGGCTCAAAAGCGACATTAAAGAAGGCCATAAAAGTTTCCCAAGCGGACATTCTTCATGTGAGCAATAGCATAACAATGCCTGTTTGTTCTTCCACTTAATTTATACTCAGTGAACTGAATGTTTTTGAAGCCGGTTATATCTTATCATATTTCATAGGACTTGTCACCTGAATTTTGGTCATTTGACGAAGGAGTTCCTAATTAAAGGGATATATCTATGCATAGTTGTGCATGCTAGATTAGCTATGGCCCCATCCAATCATCCTACCTGTAAGCAGGTCCCGAGACATAAGGGAAGAAGAATCGAAAATAGCACGAAAGTGTAGATCCTTAGTAATCTGACTAATGGACAATAAATTTATTATAAATATAGGTACTTGTTGCACATTCTGTAAACACACGGATGGAGTCAAATTGATCCCCCCTGTCCAGCAATAAGGGAATGAGTCCCATCCGCTATGATGACTGATTTTCCAGGAGCTACCTGCCTGTATGATGTAAATTGTCCTCAAATTCATGCGAATAGGTGAGATATGGAGTTTGATGGGTGATTGGGTGGAGGTGCGGAGGAGAAAACCCCCACGGCGGCATGGGGGTCCCTCGGGTCGTGTTCTCCAGCGAGCTAACCCTTTCGGTAGGGGGTGTTTTCGCTGTGGGTCGCTGCTTCATTGGGCTCGCTCTTGCAGAGAACCTATTCGGTGCTTCCTCTGCAGAGGTTCGGAGAACAAAGGTCGTGTTTGCTCGAAACGGATTGGCCTTGCTGGTCCGTCAGGCCTGTTGAGCGGGGAAGGCGGTGGATCGGAGACCTTATTCTTCGCCTCCTCCGAAGTAGGAGCCATTTCTAACGGTGGCTTCGGGGGAGATATTGTTGAACTTTTACCGCGGAGAGGGATGGCGAGGGGCCTTTCAAAGGATGAGGAGGAAGTTTTGCTTCGTTGGTCAAGGGAGGGGTCGTCTCGGATGCGATGGCGGTGGCTGTGTCCATGGGATGGTACTCTGGGCGGCAAAGCCCTTAATCGAATTTGTGTCGGGGGGTGCCCTACCGTATGCGCAACCTCGATGACCTTCGCGCCGCGTTGAATGGAATCGTTGAGGTTGTGGAGCTGGAGGCCAGTGGGACTCTTTCCGGGGATCTGCCTGATCCTATTCTATGGGTCCGGAGCCTTAGCCCTTCGAAGTTGGGTCGCTGGAGGATCGATGTTTTTGGGAGGTCTTGCTTTGTGGATCTCTCATCGATGGGCTATTCCAGACGCATGGAGGACCTCCTTCGCCCTGAACAGGGGTTAGAGGTAGCAAGGCTTTCCGATCAGGCCGATTGCGGGACGCATGTTGTTGGGGTTGGCGAGGCTCTTACTCCGGGGAGCGCCCCGTGCGTTTCTCCAGTGGCAGTCGGGATTGATGCTCCGGCGGCTTCGACGCGTCCGTTACAGAAGTACAGCGGCCGTTTGGGTGAGTTTGGAGCGGATATGGCGGGGACCACTCGTCTTCCGCGCTGCATTCATTTCGGGATGTTTCGTCGTTCCAACAGCGGGTTGCTAACGGCTCCTCATATCCCGAGGGCGGGAGTTTCGACAAATCCGGTGGGCCAGTTAGTGCGCCACGTTGAAGGTGGGGTCCCGTGCACCTCAAGGGGGATCCGATTTTGATGTTAATCGGGTAGACCCGATTGTGGAGTCGGAGAACCGGGGTGCTGCAGATCCGGGCATGTAGGTGCGTCCGAGGAGCACATTCTGAGGGTGGTTGGGTTCTCTCCTTCGGGACCTGCTGGCAGCGTTCAGAGGCTGTCGAGTGTGGAAGATTGCGCCATCACCATGGCCAGAGCTGCTGAGCTGGTGGTGGGAGTAGTTGAACGATCTGCCGCGGGGATCTCTGCCTCTACCGAGATGGTCGGGGGTGTCTCTGATGCTCCGACTAGTGAGCCCGTGGGACTAGCGGGTGACTCGATGCAGTTCAAGGGTTCGAGCGAGCCCGAGGTGGGCATCGTTCCAGAGAATGGGTCGTGATTTGGAGCTTGCTACTCAAGACGGGACGTGTCGCGACAGTTAAGGCAGAAGATTCGACGGGCTGCTTCGCGGGCGCAAGCTCTCGGTGATGACGGATCACGTGCTTTGGAAACTACTGGCTTTCTGTTGCCTCGGATGGCGAACAGATTCAACCTACTGGATAGATCGATGGCCGAGCGTTTGGGTGTGGTGCCACCGAAGGAGATGGGTAAAGCAGGTCCCAAATGAAGGTGCTCTCCTGGAATGTGCGGGGTGCTGGTCGGCCCGAGAAGCGACCGGCGATCAGGAACATGTTGGATGAATCAACAGCCGATGTCTTCCTTCTTTAGGAGACCAAGGCTGCTAGTGGTGCGGTTCATCTGCGGAGGGTGCTCGGTAGAGGTGGTAGTTTCGATATGGCTGATCTGGAGGCGTCCGGTGCTTCCGGGGGCCTGTTGACGGGGTGGAGTGCGGATGCTTATGATCTGATCTCGGAGTCTCGTCTGGAATCCTCCCTTTCTGTTCGGCTCAGGCGGCAGAAGGATGGACTTGGAATTCTTGTAACAAATGTTTATGGCCCAACGGGCCAAGAGAGGGGACCGTTAACCACTGATCTTGAGGCTATCGGGTCGTAACGACTAGATGACATTTGGTTGGTTGGGGGCGACCTAAATGCTACTCTGCTCCCTGCTGATCGGCTTCATCAGGGTGACGGTAGAGACATGGCCTCTGAGGGGTTGCGGAGAGCTATCTATGCTCTAAGCCTGCATGTGGTTGATGCTACGGACTGCTCCTTCACGTGGCGCAATGCGAGATCTCGATCAAGGCTAGACAGATTTTTGGTGTCGGTTGCTGGGGCGGAGGCCTTCCCTTTGTCAAGGGCATGGGCGTTGCCTAGGGCTCACTCTGATCGTACGCCCATCTTTTGGTCCTCAGGGGAGGGGGAGAGGCGCAAGTTCCTTTTCCGCTTCGAAAAGAGTGGCTGCTGAAAGAAGGGTTCCGGGATGATGTGATTGCTCGTTGGGGGAGTTGGAAGCTGATGGGGTCGGCGGTTGTCCGCTTCTCTGGGAAGCTGGCTCTTTTGTGTTCTCACTTCTCACGATTTGGAAGGGATGTTCGGTGTCGACGCAGGCAGAAAAGAGGGGCGGCTCAAGCGGGAGTGTCGCACTTGGACGGGTTGGATGACGAACGTGGTCTGGAGCCGGAGGAGGTGGAGGAGAGGATGAGGCTCTTGGAGGAGGTCTTGCTTGAAGACCGGAAGGAGGAGATCGATTGGAGGCAGAGATCTAGACAACGTTGGCTTTGTGAGGGGGATGCCAATATGCGCTTCTTCCACATCATGGCTTCGGGGAGGCGAAGGAGGAATTTCATCTATGATATCCAGGTGGGGGATAGACGTGTGACAGGGGAGGCTAGTATTGGTGCTGCGATTCGGGACCACTATGTCGCTTTTTCAAGGAGACGACGACGCGACGGATGGGGGTGGCTGGGAAGAGGGGCGAGGTGCTTAAGCAACTCGGAGGGAGAAGATCTGGTGGTGCCGTTCTCTGAGGCCGAGATCAGGTGTGCCGTGTGGAGTCTAAACGCGGATGGGGCCTCGGGCCCTGATGGTTTCCTACTGTTCTTTTATAAGGAATTCTAGGACCTCTTGAAAGGTGACCTCGTTGATCTGATGAAGGAGTTTGCTGAAGGGAACAGGGGGACTGATAAGATAAACAAGGCCTTCTTATTTATGTTGCCGAAGGACTTTCCAACAAGCATTGAAGACTACCGCCCAATCGCGCTTTCTAACACCTTATACTTGATTGTCGCCAAGACGTTGGCGAACCGCTTCAAGATGATTATTGACTCGGTCGTCTTGCATGGTCAGAGTGCATTCATCCCTGGGAGGTAAATGACGGATGGCCTAGTGACGGCGTCTGAAATGTGCTTGCATTGGAGAGGGACAAAGGTGAAAGGTGCTCTCTGGAAGATTGACTTCTCCTAGGATTATGACTGTATGGACTGGAATTTCATGTGTACATTGATGAGGCGGAGGGGTTTCCTGGAGGTGTGGATCAGGTGGATAAAAAAATGTATCACGACAACTTTGTTCTCTGTTTTGGTTAATGGCGCGCTGGAGGGTGGTCCCTTTCAGCCTTAAAGGGGGATGAGGCAGGGCTGCCCCCTTGCTCCGATGCTCTTTGTGATTGTTGCCGATGCCTTGACCGTCTTGTTCAAGCAGGCTGAGGAATCTGACTTGTGTGTTGGTTTCCGTATGGACGAGATATCGATACCAGTGCTTCAGTATGCGGATGACACACTGATACTGCTTGGGGGTTCGGAGGAACACACGAAGAATGCGATGCTGCTGGTTGACATCTTTGGTGAGATCTCGATCTTGGTCGCCAACAACTTGAAATCCAAGGTGGTGACATTCGGGATGACTGACAGGGAGAGCGAGGCGGTGGCCTCTTTAACGCGTTGCTCCCTGGGCTCCCTGCCGTTGACATATTTGGGTTTGCCGTTAACAGATGGGAAACTGAAGAAATCTGATTGGGATACTGTGCTACAGAAGATGGAGCAAAAGATGGCAGGTTGGAAGGCGTCCACTTTATCCAAGGGGGGCAAGCTTGTCCTATTGAAGCACGTTCTTCCAGCGATCCCACTTTTCTTTTTTGCTAAGCGTATCCTCCCTGTAGGGGTACGAAAGAGGATTGAGGCAATGAAGAAATTCTTTCTTTGGTCTGACGACAAGCAGCAAGGGGTTGGCCTTCATCTTGTTGGGTGAAAGGAGGCGACGAAGAGGAAGGAAGACGGTGGCCTGGGCATTCGGGATGTTGATTTCATGAACAAGGCGTTCTGGGTAAGTGGGTGTCCCTCATCTGGGGTCCCTCGACTTCGCTGGTGGCTCGCCTTCTCCGTAAGGTTTATGGTGTTCGAAGGGAGCTAGAGGTTGGGAGGCTGCGGTGGGAGTTTCCGTTGTGGGCTGGTGTTCGGTCCGTTCTTTCATCTCTTGCTCAATTCTTGGTTCCGAGGGTGGGCGATGGGAGCATCTTTCGTTTCTGGGAGGACGATTGGACTGGGGAGGGAAGGTTGTGCACCAGATTTCCGCGATTGTACACTTTGGCTGGTGATCGTAGTGGAACTCTTGATCAGGTGGGGGGGATCGACACTTGGGCGCCCCTGTTCGTCAATAACCTCCCGGGACATAGATTGGAGGACTTTATAGAGTTACAATCCGTTTTGCCCTCGGTGTCGGACACTCTCTAATCTTCCCACACCGCGTGCAGGGATCAGTTCGAATGGGCCGGTCTGAGGATCTCCACCAAAGCGATTTACGAACATCTGAGTTGTCCCTCGGAGCCACCTGACTTGGATTTTATTCATGATCTCAAGGTAATTTGGGCCGCAAAGATCCCTTTAAGGGTCAAAATTTTCCTTTGGTGCCTAAGGAGGGACCGCATTTGTGACACAGTTAGGCGCGCAAAAATCTTTGGTGTCCTATATGTAATTTGCGGTAGGTGTCAGGCCCAGCAGGAGGATGCAGAGCATATTTTTTTTAAATGTCAGGGCTCGTCTCAGGTTTGGCGAGATCTCGACCTCTCTTGGCTGAGGTGGGGGATGCTTCATCTTTTTGGCAGTCCATCAGGAGTGTGGGGCTGGGTTCGACAGCGGATGTCTCTATAGCTTTTGCTGGGTTGTGGGCTATCTGGCAGGGGAGAAATGACAACATTTTTAGTAACCAAGTGTTCTACTCGGAAAATGCATCTATTCATTGTAAATCCCTCTACAACTTTTGGGCCTCTCGCTAATGTAACAACACTTTGGTTTTAATATAATTATGTGGCGATAGCTCCCATCTTGGGAGTATACCTGTGGTTGTTTTAAAAAAAATGTAAATTGTCATCTATCCCCATACATTTGATGGGAGACGCCAGCTTCCAGAATCCAGAATCCATTCTATTATGTCAGCCCTACTACAACTGGTAAGGGCATAAGCGCTACTTGAGGTACTAGTCGAGGCAGATGCAACCACATCTGAAGTGCTCGAGGAGCTGGAGGAAGCGTTGGGAAGCATGATTTCTCTCAGGCGAGAAACTAGCTCATAAAACCTCTGATGGGAAGTGGGGACAAGAGGATTCTCACTCTCTCAACAGCATGAGCAGAAGCTGGAAAACCATGCTTGAAGTAGCATGTATCCTTAGAGTGATTGGGACAGTGACAATAGGTGCATGGTCGACGAGGATAGCGACCACCTCCTCGACCAAGGGACCCACAACCTCTGTACTATGAAGTGCCTCCTCTACCATGAGATGCGGTCATCACAGAGGATGTCTGAGATGGAGTGGACGATGGAACAATGATCCTGCTAAGTTGGCGGTATGCCTCCTCTATAGGAGGAATAGTAGCATTTGTAAGGATCTGCAATCGAGCGGCTTTGTATTACGGATCAAGAGCCGCTAAGAAGATGCCAACCATCGTGGCGTTCATGTACCCCTGCTGCTCATGTGTAGCTGCAAGAGGCATGAAGCTGTGAAGCTTCTCGAACATGCCTCAGAAAGATGCATATAAAGAATGCATGGGTCATCCATTCTGTATGACAATGAATATGTCATGTTGTAATTGCAAGATGTTCGTTTTATTCCTTGCCTGTGAATAGATAGCAACAAGATATCCCGCATTGCCTTGGCAATAGACTGACGCAAACATCATTTGCAATCTCCGTCGTCAACATACCCGTCAACCAGACATGTACATATGCATCATTGGCCTCTCATGAGGTATTTGCCCCAGTCTTGTCAGTTGGCTCCTTTTCGGTAAGAATACGCTTATTACCAGTAGACTGCATTAGGCTCATGAATCATGCAACCCATAGTTCGTAATTTGTTCCATTAATCTTTACTATTTGTGTCTGACCTCGAAAGGCGCCTATATAAGAAGTATTGACCTTGTTTTCTAACATGATGCTGAATCCAAAGACTGGGACTTATAAATCAACGAGAAACTTGCCTACACGGACATGAGTGGAATTGATTGTATGTGTAAACTTAATATGCAACCATTCAGATCAATGTGAGGTGTGTCCTAGGGTAAAAGGGACAATTTATGAATATGAAAATCAACCTAAAAACCTCAAAATCAAACCATACGTGATCACCCGATCACTAGTACGATGCCCTAGAACCGAGGAAAGGGCAATACTACTAGCAAGTGTGTCGCGTAGGAGGCATCGACGAGAGGAGAGAGAGGCGACGGTACCAACAAGAATGGAGGGTGGTGGCTACAACGGTCCCTGCAAGAAGAGAGGGGTCGCGATGCCTCAAAGGAGGGTAACAACTACAGATCGAGCGGTAGGTGGAGTATGAGAACTCCAGTTTATGACCGTCGCTCCGATACCATGTTGGATGGAAAATGATCTATTGAGTCATGAAACCCTAAAGATCTCTTTTATAGAGAAGAGTCATAACGGGTAAATTACATAATATAGATAGGTAAAAGAAATAGAAAATATATAAACAATAGGAAAACATAGAAATATCTCTACATTCCCATTTCGATAATAATGCCATAACATCCACCGCCACCTCTTCCTAGACTCACTCCTACAAGGAATATACATGAAAATCGTTTTCTCGTGGCAAGCCATCTGCATTAAACAACAAACAAAAAAGCCTTTTCCTACAATTAAGGCAAGCCATCTGCATTAAGATAAAAAATTGCATCTCAAACCTAATGTGCTGTAAACTTAAACCCATCCGCTTCGATTTCAGAATCCGTAGACACCCCTTCCCAACCATCATACACTACTAGAATGCATCCTTCTACTATTTGTTATTTAGAAAAATCCTTCTACTATTTGCTTTGGCAAGGGAAACCACCATAGTGCCAATGACACTATCTTCAGTAATATGCTTAGTCTCCACTGAGATCAACTGTATGAAATTTCTGCGACACCATCCACTTAATGTAGCATGGAAGATTCTTGTATTCGTATTACCCTTCCTTAATCCATCTATGCGTTGATCTCTTTCTTCACTCAACTTCCTCTTGTCCTCATACGCGATGATTCTGAGCTAGGCAGCTCTAGACATCACTTCCTCCTAAGTAAGGTCACTTCCATCCTCAATAGAATCGAGCCTCATCACTTGTGCTTGTGCTGCACTTCTCAGCTTCGTATGCTTCTCATGCAACTCAGAACTGCTACTGATTGCTAACACACATTTACTAGCACTCATCTCAGATGGACGATACACTAAAAAGAACCATCATCGATTCATTTCCACGATTCATCAACCATTATGAATATCTTATTTTCCCATCCAATAAAAATACCCTAAATTGCATACATAACCTCCATTGCTCAATTTGCATAAAAACCCTCCATTGCCTGAAATTCCGTAAGTCTGTTGCCAGTTACATACTTTCACATCATTAGGGTCCAATCCCCGATCTTAGTTTCTTGTAACTGTTATAAAATATGAAGCGGAAGCAAAAACATGGAAAAGATAAAGAACAAAATAAGAACGCGGGTTTTAACGTGGAACCCTACTCCGTGAGGAGCGGGATGAAACCACGGGAGAAGCCCTCCAATAGGGCGTGTTTTTCTATTGCTTTTCTCAATGAGTACAGGAGGTCTGGGGCTCCTTATATAGCCTTCCCAGAGCCTCCAAGTCCCACCCACAAGCGGTATGGGACTAAACACTGAATGTGGGTAAATGAATCTTCTCCAGGATCCATTTACCCTGCTACAACACAATAGGTGCACTACCAAATACTCCAACACTCCCCCTCAAGCTGGAGCATGCAATGCTCAGCTTGGACAAACAAACAGAAAGAAACTCAACTCACGCTACAGGACACTACGGACAATATCAACCCAACGCGCACATGCTGCAGTCGAGGACGTTGCTTCTCACGCCGTGCAGGTGAGGAGGACAAACGGGCTCGAGTGTGAGTCAACTGAAGACTCGGAATCTGACCATCGAGTCTGAACTTGCGCCTGGAGTCTCCTCGTCGGAGAACTGGGTCTCTCCCATCTGGCTCAGAGAATGGCGCACTGCTCTGGTGTACCTATGATACCACATGAAAACCCTTGCCCTCAAGGGAATGGTCCTCTGCTCTGGAGTCCCTATGGCTCACATGAAAACTCTGGCCTGACAACTAGAAGAATGATGGGGACCTCTGACAATGATGGCAACATATGCTCATCTGACAATAAGACCGCACACTCGTGCGTGTCTGAAACTGGAGACTCGGAAGACAATCGTCGAGTCTGAACCTGGATCTGAACCGTAGAGTCTGAAATCTGATCGGTCTGGAAATCTGAATCTGCATCTGGAATATGGATCATGAACAGACCCGTGACTCTACATATACTCCCCCTTTCTCCCATACTTGTCGGAAAACAGACAAATCGACAAAGTTGGGAGAAGACAACATAATGGGGAAAACAAACATCACTTGCGGCTTTTCATTTTTTTTAAGCCGTCTCTCCTTTTTTTTGCAATTTTTTTAAGCCGTTCTCATTTTTTTTTCGGCTTTTGCTTTGCACATTTTTTTTTTGAAAATGCGTACGACTTTTTCTTGTACGCGCCTCTCTTTTTTTTTTTCACTCGCTGCTTTCTTTCTCTGTCTCCTTTTTTTATAACAAACGATAGTGACCCATTTGGGACCAATGAAACCTTAGCCCATTTGGACTTTACAATATAGATCTCTCCTCTCTCTCTCTCTCTTTTTCTCTCTTTTTTTTTCTTTTTTTCTTTTCCCTTTTTTTTTGAAACATTGGCCCACGTTGACCTTTTTCCTGTCCCGCCCCCTCGTTTTTTTTAATGCCCAAATGGGCCTTACAGTAGAAGCACAAATTTTTTTTATATAAAATAAACCCAGTGGCCTTAGGGTTCCCATACGAACACGCCATCCCCGATTGGGGATCCTCGTTGAGCGCCGCCAAAGGGTGGATGCTGGAGAGATGCTCGCCGCCTGTGCCGCTTGTGGACTTGGAGACCGGAGAGGTGCATGGAGCGCCGCCTGCGCCTGTGCGCGCGAAGGAGTGTGCGCCTGATGCGCGAGAGCACGACCTGCGGCCATAGAAACCCATCATCTTCTCCATTGGGTGCCGTCGTATGGGTCGATGCCGCCGCCAGTGTTGTTGGAGGCGGTCTGCAGATCGTGCGGGGCTCGTGGATACCAAGGAGGCGCCGTCGATTGCTGGAGGCGCCGTCGATTGCTCGTGGACATCAAGCTTGTGCTTTTTGCACAAGAAGATCGAGAGGGGATCCACCTGATCTCCCCTATTACTGTATCCTCTAAACAACCTCTAGTCGCAACCTGAGAAGTGTTCAAGCAGTGGATTGCTTTCCTAACTGGTTGTCAATCGTCAAACAACCTTCAAACGGCTCCATACAAACTTGAGAGGCCTCCATTGTCGTAGCCTCTGACCCCTTGTAGATTGTATATGACACCTCTTGTTACCCTTTAGGAAAATGGGGAGCAACTAGATTCGAGAGGGCAACTGAAGCTCTATCCAACTGAATCACCACATGAAAGATACACTGTTGTAAAAGTCGGCCGACTAGGCCGACTAGTCGAGTCGGGGGGTACCCGACTCGACTAGGCCAAATCGGCCAATAGTCGGTCAGACCCGATTAATTGCCCGATTAGTCGGCCTAGTCGGCCGACTAGTCGACCGACTTTTGCATAGAGATTTCTCGGCTGACTTTTGCATAGGGATTTCGGATATATGTTTCGGCGCAAACCGTAATCTCGATTACTCTTTTAGAATTAGATGAGATTTAGGGCTCGTTGTTAGACAATAATATGAGATACTTAAGGTTACATGCTAATAAGTATAACTCATAAATAAATTAAAAATATAAAAACAAAAAACACTTAAAATATTAAATAAAAATTATAAGAAAATTCTGTATACTTCTGTACTTTAAATTATAGTTTTTCATCTAGATATAAAATATCAACTAATTAATATACTATCCTGGATAATTTTACTTAAAACTTTGTGATTTAATTTCATGTTGGTTAACTTGTATAAGATTAGAATTGTGTTTATTACGCCTAAATGTTCGTTAACTTAGATACTTCTTGTTGATTTGCATGATAGTTAGGTAACTTAGGTTATTTACCTTTTGTGGTTGTTGATTAGCTTTGTATTAATTTATTTCTAACTTCAACTCGTGCTATGTACCAAACATTTTGTTCTTAACATTTTGTCCGTGCTATGAACCAAATATTTTGTTCTTAACTTGCTTCGTTTTTTCTTCTGTTGCTATAATTTTTTAAGCTCTCAAAAATATTAAAACTGCTAAATATATGAATATAAACGAGCGTATATGTTATAAAACTTCATTTATATATTTAAAATAATTAAAAAAATTCAAAACCGACTAATGCCCGACTAAATCCGATTACTCTCCCGACTACCGATTAATCCTTAGTCAGTGACCCTACCAATCGAGTACCGACTGCCGACTTCTGCAACCTTCGAAAGATAGGTGACGAAGTCGTTGTCACGACATGGTCTTCGTGCCTACGAAGCATGATTTGAGAATAGGTTTCCAAAGAACATGTGCTTGCTGGGCCACGAGTCAGGTTAGCCACCACCCACCCACTTATAGAAGGGGCCAAAGAAATGGGCCACATCGAATTCGAGGACTTCATGAGTTTAGCCCGTTTAGTTGGTCATAGATCTGGGTCATGTGTTTATATTATCCGACTTGGCCTACGTATAGCATGAAATGGGTAAGGACCCTTTGCTTCTATATAGAAAACGATAGTGCGGAATCGTATCAAAGATAAAGAAATATAAAACATAGAAGAACACATGGTTTTTATATGGAACCCTACTTCGTGAGGAGCGGGATGAAATCACGTGAAAAGGCCTCTTAACATGATGGATATTCTATTATTCATTTCTCTTATCTGTGATAAGTGGTGCGTGGCTTCTTATATAGCCCCACCAGTAAGACCAAGTCCCACTCACAGTATATGTGGGACTAAACATGTGGATGCAGCTATACATGTGACACATACTCTAATGCTCTCCCTCAAGCTGGAGCATCCAATGTTCAACTTGGTTAAATAGAAATAAATCACCCTTTCACACAATGCATGGCACTACGGATAATATCAACTCAACACAAACTTTGATGGCTACCTGCTGAGGACGTTGCTTCTCACGTCGTGCTGATGAGGAGGAACTGAAGGGAGGGAGTATGAACTGAACTGGGTGTCCTCGACAAAGAACATGTGCTCTCTATTGCGTCAGTTAGAGTTACTAAAATTGGAACGAGTCTCTACATGGAGAACTCTGGTCCGCAACTACTCCATCTCTTTGAACGGCTAAATTGGAAAAGCCGTGAAAACATACTTTTTAGAGTCCACGATCGCTGGAGAATGGAGTTTGAAAGTCTCATTGTCAGAGAATTGGGTCTCTCCTATACTGGTTCAGAGAATGGGATCTCCATTCTGGGGTCCCTATGAATCAACATGAAAAGCATGAGTCCACATTGGCTAAGAGAATGAGATCGCTACTATGGAGTCTCTATGGATCACATGAAAACCGTGAGTTCAAATCAAAGATGGGGACCTCTCAAATAATGATCATGCATATGCATGTAGGCCACATATTGAAGACTCTGAAATGATCTATAGAGATTGAATATGACAATATGTATTTAGAGTCTGAATCTGAATGCTCTACACTTACTCACCCTTTCTCCCATAATTGTCAAAAAATAATGACACCCACCAAGTAGGGAGAAGACCTCAAGATGGGGTAATAAAACAATCTCTTTTTGAACCGCCTCGATTTTTTCAGCTTTTCCTTCTCTTTTTTTGATGTAAAAGAGGGTGGGATCCTGAGGTGGGACTCACCACAAGATTTGCAATAAACAATAAAAAAGAAATCATACAGATGATCATGCTGACATTAGGCCTTTAAAATGACAATTAACATTTTCTACATATAAGCGTTGTCCTCGAAAGATATTCTCATTTCTAGCACACCAGATAGTCAAAAGAAGAGCAAAGGCTGGTGAAGCATCTTCCTGTGAGTTGCTACAGGATGCCCCAATTGAGTTCCAGAATGACTCACTATCATCAGTCCTTATCCAATGGATTCCCGCCCTCCCCATATTAATGTCGACGTTCTGCACTTAAAAAATAAATGTTCCAAGTCTTCAGGCTCCTCGCCGCACCTCCCACAAACAGTATCTCAAGTATGTAATAGTTCATCTCATCGTACCTTTATGAACAAGCGACCATCTCTAATAATAAGCCAAAGATAAACCTTAATTTTCTGCGGAATCCTGCAACTCCAACAGATTCTAGTTCTTGATGTCCATGTTCCTGGTTCGAACTCAGGCTATTAGCAAAGAAATTGTAGCTCTTTTTACCGAGAATTTTTCAAAGGCCTAAATAAAATGATCTCTCATTCGTGGGTCCCTTGATGTCTGGCAAATCGGCTAGCAAAGCAACATAATTTTGGAATCTTTCTCCTGAGAAGGTAGCAGAGAAGCATGGATTCCACACCCCTGTTGACCATACCTGACCCAATATTGCATTATGTTCTTTGGCTAGAGCAAACAGATGTCGGAAACGGTCCTCCAGTATACGGGATATATCTTTCCAGACATAGGAAGGGTGTCGAATCAAAACAACCTCCAGGCTACCTCGAATGCCATAAATTTTCCGCATCAGTTGGCATACTAAATCCTCTTATTTTCCCCACAGTTTGAGTACCAATTTGCTAGCAAAGCCTTATTCATACACTCCAACCTCATTATCCCTAAGCCACCTTCCCCCTTCCTTCGTCACCACCTCCTAGCTAATATGATGGATCCTTCTTCTTTCCTATTACCATCCGACCGAAAAAAATCTTCTCCTCAAGCTTCTATCCTGACATGGATCCTGATGGAGCAGAAGAAAATGAGAATGGCCGAGAGAGCATGCTTGAGCAATATGAGCTTTCCTCCCTTGGAGAGAATCCTGAAATCCTTAGATTTTCCCCATAGTTTGAGTACCAATTCGCTAGCAAAGCCTTATTCATACACTCCAACCTCATTATCCCTAAGCCACCTTCTCTCTTCCTTCGTCACCAACTCCCAGCCATGGCCTTAGATTTCAACAAAATTCGGTCGAATTTCTGTCGAATATCGATATCCAGTCGAAATCGAAATTCGACCGAAATGACCGAAATATGGGGGTGCTAGTACAAAATATGACCGAAATGACCGAAATTTCGGTCGAAATTCCATCGAAATTCTATTTTGGTCGATACCGAAATGGTAACCGAAACCGACATTTAAGGCCTTGCTCCCAGCTAATATGATGGATCCTTCTTCTTTCTTGTTTACAATCCAACCAAAAAAAAAATCTTCTCCTCAGGCTTCTATCCTAACACGGATCTTGGTGGAGAAGAAGAAAACGGGAATGGCTGAGAGAGTATGCTTGAGCAGTATGAGCTTTCCTCTCTTGGATAGAATCCTCAAATCCTCATATTTCCCCACAGTTTAAGTACCAATTCACTAGAAAAGCCTTATTCATACACTTCAACCTCATTATCCCTAAGCCACCTTCTCTCTTCCTTCGTCACCACCTCCCAGCTAATATGATGGACCCTTCTTCTTTCCTGTTTACCATCTACAACAACAACAACAACAAAGCCTTTTCCCACAATTAAGTAGGGTCGGCTACATGGATTCTTCGCATCCATTCAGATCTATCTTGGGTCAATCTCGAACTTATATCCAAAAAACTAAGATCCCTTCGTATAGTCTCTTTCCAACACTTCTTGGGCCGTCCTCGCCCTCTCTTAGCCGGCTCAACATCCCACCACTCGCATCTCCTAACCGGTGCATCAGTTGACCTTCTTTGCAAATGACCAAACCATCTTAAGCGGTTTTCTCGCATCTTATCCTCGATCGGAGCTACACCAACTTTCTTTCTGATTGCATCATTCCGAATCCGATCTTTACGTGTATGTCCACACATCCATCTTAGCATTTTCATTTCTGCTACAACCATTCTCTGCACATGTCTATGGTTCACAGGCCAACATTCAGAACCATAAAGCATAGCAGGTCTCACTGCTGCTTTGTAAAACTTTCCTTTAATTTTTAAAGAAATTTTCTTATGACAGAGAACAGCGGAGGCTCCTCTCCACTTTAGCCATCCTGCATTTATTCTATTAGTAACATCTCCATCAATTTCCCCATCATGTTGCAAAATAGATCCCAGATATCTAAAAGAATCTCTCTTCTGAATGTTATCGTCACCAATCTTCACCTCGATTCCTTCACCATTGCTTCCATCAAAGGTACATTCCATATATTCCGTCTTAGCCCTACTTATACGAGAACCTTTAGTCTCCAATTCATGTCTCCAAACCTCAAGCTTCTCATTTACTCCATCTATAGACTCGTCAATCAACACAATATCATCAGCAAATAACATACACCAAGGTAACTCATCCTGAATGTGACTTGTCAACTCGTCCATAATCAAAGTAAAAAGAAATGGACTCAAAGCTGAACCTTGATGTAAACCAATGTTGATATCAAAATAGTTGGTCTTCCCCGTCGGAGTCCTTACACAAGATAAAGCCCTATCATACATATCCTTTATGAGATTAATGTATAGGACATGTACTTGTCTCTTCTCCAAAACTCTCCACAGTATCTCTCGTGGGATGGAATCATAAGCCTTCTCCAAATCAATAAAGATCATATGGAGATTCTTCCTTTTAGCTCTATAAATCTCCATTGTTCTCCTCAGCAAATGGATGGCTTCAATAGTTGAGCGACCTGGCATGAATCCGAATTGGTTTTCTTTTATTTGGGAAACTTGTCTCAACCTTCTTTCGATCACACGTTCCCAAATTTTCATAGTGTAACTCATCAGCTTGATACCTCTGTAATTTGAACAATTTTGAATGTCTCCTTTGTTCTTATAAAGAGGCACCACAATACTCCTCCTCCAATCTTCAGGCATTTTCCTGCTTCGCCAAATAACATTGAATAGATTCGTAAGCCAGGTCAAACCACGCTCACCTAAAACTTTCCATACTTCTACAGGGATGTCATCCGGTCCAACACCTTTCCCAGGTCTCATAACCTTCAAAGCCTCCTCTACTTCTTTTCTTTGTATTCGTCTATAGCATGCACGATTCAAGTAACTTTCACTACTATCTAGATCACCCAAAGTGATCTCTCTATTTCCTTCTCCAATGAAAAGTTTATGGAAGTATTGCTCCCATCTAGTCTCTATATCCTTCTGAGTAACAAGCACGTGATCTTCCTCGTCCTTAATGCATCTCACTTGAGAAAGGTCTTTGGTCTTTCTTTCTCTTGCTTTGGCCAACCTGAATATATCCTTCTGGCCCTCCTTAGAGTTGAGATTTTTATACAAAACCTCATAAACTTTTGACTTAGCTTCGCTTACAGCCTTCTTTGCTTCCTTCTTCGCTATTTTATAGTCTGTGACAGTTTCCTCTGTTCTATCCTTAGACATAGCTTTAAAGCAAGCTCTTTTAATTTTTAGCTTCTCTTGCACCCCTTCACTCCACCACCAAGCCTCCTTTTGACCCGGAGCTCCTCCTTTTGACTCGCCTAGCATCTCTTTGGCTACCTTTCGGATACAAGATGCTACTGCCTCCCACATCTCGTTTGCACTACCGCTACAATCCCAAGATAAGTCTTCTAAAACCTTCTCCTTGAAGCTTGATTGCTTCAGCGGAAGATTCCACCACCTAGTTCTAGTGATCTTAGGAACCTTCCTTTTCTTTACCAGCCCTTTTATTTGTAAATCCAAGACTAACAAGCGATGTTGGGTTGTCAAACTCTCCCCAGGGATTACTTTGCAATCTTTGCAACATAACCGGTCTCTTCTCCTCAACGCAAAGTAATCGATCTGTATTCTAGTTGAGCCACTCTTATAAGTAATTAAATGCTCCTCCCTCTTCTTGAAAAGAGTGTTTGCTATGAAAAGATCATATGCATTTACAAAATCCAGAATGACTTTTCCCTCTTCGTTTCTATCCCCAAAACCATGTCCTCCATGCACACTTGCATACCCTGAAGCATCTTTTCCCACATGGCCATTAAGATCTCCACCTATGCAAATCATCTCTCTTTGTGGGATTCCTTGTAAAATCTTATCCATATCCTCCCAAAAAGCCTGTTTAGTCCTTTCATCTAAACCAATTTGTGGTGCATAAACTGAGATGATATTCAGAATTTCTTCTTCAAGCACCAACTTTAGCAAAATAATCCGATCCCCAAATCTTTGCACCTCAACCACACAATCCTTCAAATCTTTATGAACAACTACTCCAACACCGTTTCTGCCCTTATCTTTACCTGAATACCAAAGTTTAAAGCCTGTCTTCTCGATCTCCCTTGCTTTCTCTCGAACCCATTTAGTCCCTTGCTTTCCTGCTTACCATCTGACCAAAAAAAAATCTTCTCCTCAGGCTTCTATCCTAACACGGATCTTGGTGGAGCAGAAGAAAATGGGAATGGCCAAGAGAGCATGCTTGAGTAATATGAGCTTTCCTCCCTTGGAGAGAATTCTCGCTTTCCAACCTGCAAGTTTTTTTTCCAACCTGTCAAGGACCATTTTCCATTCTGACATACAAAGGCGACCTGCTACTAGTGGGAGTCCCAAATATGCAATAGAAAGGCTTTCCCTTGTGCACTTCAAGATGGCTTCAATCTCCTATACATCCTCTGGATTCATTTTGAACAGAACAAAAGTGGATTTGTCTCTGTTGAGCTTGAGGCCAGAAATATCCCAAAAGATATTATCGTGATATATCTCTTCATCCATGCCACCCATATCTCTGAGACTCCTCTCTCCTCCAAAGATGTCCATAGAAATCTCCACTCCACACAATCATAAGCTTTGGAGAAATCAATCTTCAACAACAACCCTTTCCATTGATTCCTCTTCCAATCGTGCGCGATCTATGACGCTAACACCCAACCATAGGTCATAGACCTCTTCCGAACAAATGCAGACTGCTCGGGAGGGATGACATCATTAAGCACTCCACAAAGCCTATTGACAAGAATCTTGGCAATGACAAGGTATGTATCATTAGACAAAACGATGGGTCTGAAATCTTCTACTCTATTCGAGATCAAGGATGCAGAAAGTGGTAGTCGGTACTCGATACTCGGTCGGCGGGTTAACCTACTAAGGATTAGTCGGCAGTCGGGCGACTAGTCGGAATTAGTCGGTTTTGAATTTTTTATTTATTTTAAATATATAAATCAGTTTTTTATACATATATTCCTATATATATACATATATTTGTACATTTAATATGACATCATGATGAAACAAAAGAAGTAATTGACTTTAAATATAACATTAAGCATATTAGAATATGTTTCCTTTAAAAAAAGTGAAACAAAAAAAATAAAAAAGGTTGTTGTAAAAGTCGGCCGATTAGTCGCCCGACTAGGCCGACTAGTGGGCCCGACTATTCGGGTGGACCGACTAAGGTTCGATTAGGCCTAGTCGAGTCGGCTACCCCTCCGACTCGACTAGTCGGCCTAGTCGGCCGACTTTTGCAAGCTTGTTCGAGATATCTCGCTTTTGAAGAAGGAAAAGCAATGCCTCATTCAACCACTCAAACCCCTGATTACCCGTTCTGAATTCCTGTATAACTCCAACAATATCATCCTTGACCACCTCCCAAAATTCCATGTAGAACATGATTGAGAAGCCATTTGGTCCGGGCTTCCCATCTACATTGAGCTGAAAAATCACACTTCTAATCTCGTTCTCAGAAAAAGGGTTCACAAGCTCTTCTGCCTGAGATGGTGAGATCCTCTCGACTCCCCTACCGCGCCATCCCCTCCCCATTCGTGTGACCTTTCTACTAGAACTATATAAATGATTTTATAGTGCCCGACCCACCTCCATATCGCGTGCCACTACCTGAACGTTTATATTATCCATAGAATGAGAGAACTTGATATTATTATCCACCTCTTTAAGCCATTTCTACATCGATCTTTGTTTCCATTCTACTTCCATTTTCCTATCCTCAAGGGCTACACCATGTAGGTGCATGTTTCACATTTGTACTTCTTTAGGGGTCATGTTACAATCATCCTCCAACCGATTCAAGCGAACGATCTCTTCTTGAGATAAATCCCTTCTGTTGCGATGCTGCTCACGAATAGTTTTGTTAAACTCCTGAAGCTGTCTACGAAGAAGTGAAAACTTATTCGCCAATCTTACCACAACAGAGCCCTCCAACCTACACCTCCTCCGAAACTCTCCCACTATCTCTCTAATCCCTCCGGAAGCCATGCCCGTTCAAATTGGAAATACGCCCTTGGTCGTATCCCCTTCCTGGACGACCATAGAAATGGTGTGTGATTGGATTGTGCTCATGGTAGGGCCCAATCACATGCCAACGGGAAAACCTGAGCCACTTTTGTGGAAGGAAAGAAGCAATCAATGCATGATCGAGATCTGCTGTTTCTCCATGTGTACAAACATCCAGCAACATCAAAGATCTTGGGACCCATCTATTCAATGAAGAGGCAGAGCTCTTTTGAACCACCATTAGTTCCACCATGTCTCCGCGGGCGATCATCCGGGTGTTTTGTTACATTAAAACCCCTCCCAAAACCAGCTCAAGGAGGGAAACCTAGTTCTTATAATCCGGAGATCCTCAGGTCGGCAATATTCTCTCCATTACACAATCCATAAATGTTAGATACCATACAAGTGGCTCCATCCGCCTTATGTTGAAGTACTACCGAGATGCAATGTCTTCCAACAATTGCCTCCTCTTCCATGTTGAATTTATCTCCATTCCATCTAGTAACCAGTCCACCCAACACCCCAGTCGAGTCCAAAACTCTGAAGTCAGACATGTATGTGTCACCAATGGTTAGCCAAATCACACTCATGTCCCATTACACTTTTGTTTCTTGAAGTAAAATGATGTTCACCTTCGCCTCCATACATAGGTTACGACCAATCTCTTTTTCGGCCCTCCTAAGTCCCTTATATTCCAAGTTATGATATTCATGAGAAACGTTTCCCTCATCGTGGTGAAATAATGCCTAAGCAGTCTGTCAAGGAACGTTCTATCTCAATGATCTCAAGTACGTGAATAGGGTCATCATTAAGGGAATCCTTTGGATCCACAACAACGTTAGGTTCCAGAATTTTGTTCTCCGGATGAGACTTGCATCGCTCCTCGGGTCTTCCACTGGAAGGGATGTCAATCTGGGTCTACCCATTGGGTACCCGACCCGAACTCGCCCCATTTAAGGACCCGAAACCCATCCCATTTACTTTTGGATGGGTTTGGATTTTGAATTGACAACCCATGCGGGTCTGGGTATGGGTTTGGGATTGCCTTGTGGGTACCCGAACCCGAACCTCCCCAAACCCGAATAATATATATAAAGATAGATGTATGTGTTGCATTTTAATCAAATTAGACCCCAATCCATTTCATATCTAATATGTATCGATCTACATGTACAAATATACACCTCAATTTTCTCCTCTCCATCCATTTTTCCTTATTTAACTAAGTTTTTGTATCTTTAATAAATAAAAACTATCAATACAAAAGAGTCAAACACTTAACATATATAAATATTTACACATTTTTATGAATCCATATTACACGATCTCACTCTATTTCGTCTATCTGTGAAAATCTTGTATACATTTATAAACAATTTAAGATTTACCATGTCGAAGATATGGGTACCCATTGGGTACACGAGTATCTGACGAGTATATGGTTACCCTCTAGAAATTATCCGTTTAATAAATGGGCGGGTATGGGTAGTGATATTATAAACGAGTATGGGTTTGGAAAAAGTAATACCCGCCCCAAACCCGACCCGCTGACATCCCTATCCACTGGCAAGCTTGAAGTCTCTTTTACGACTTGTTTCTGTTTTTGGCACGATATTTGTCTGCTGAACTCCCCCAACACATCATCAAGTGCATTATAGATATACCTTTGGATCTGACGTTCTCTCGTAGACCATTTTGAATATTTCTTTCCTTACCACAAGAGAGGGGAGTGTTGCGGGGAGACTTTTCTGAGGTTGTAAATCCGTTCGTGCAGCGTGGAAATCTCTCAAGGAGGAAGGCCGCAACTCTTGTCCATTTGCGTGCTCCACCACAGCCGTGCCCCTCATCGAGAAACCCTAATCAGGAATGGCAGGAAAGTTGCCCTTCAGATATTCAAGATAAGTTTTGAAGGTAGCCATCATATGACCGCAACCTCCACCTTCACATGAGGATCAGAACCCATAGAGAGGCCATCATTGAGAATGGATATCACCTTGTCGAATTCAAACAACATGCCTTCAATTGATCTGAGATCTCGAGCTCGGAGGGAAATAACCTTCAACAGCAACACTTTGTAGGGCATTCCCTCAGCAAAGGTTGATGCCACAACACTGGATCCGAGGAGGTCAGTCTCTGTACATGTAATAAGGATTGTATCTCCCCATTAGTATGTTCTTGCACACAGACTATTGGTGCCTCAAAAAGGACCACATATGTGTTGTCGATCCTTTCTCCTTGCATACATCATGATAGGAAATGGACATCCTTTTCACACCACCATCACCCTCAAACTGGTGTAGCTTTCCTTTGTGAGGACATAATCGACGACGATGTCCAACACCTTCGCAGTAAAAGTAAACCGTAGCGTTGTGGCAAACCACATCAATATGACCTTTCTCCTCCCACTTGAAACATCCCTATGTCTTTCCATGCATCTGAAGATGTTTTTCACCATCTCCGCGTGAGTGAACTGATCACCAAGTCTTCCTCAAATCGGCTTCAGAACATTTTCGACAATCCTCCCCTTGAAGATCTTGAAGACTTGGCCCTTCCGAGATGAGACCACCATTCTCTAGCCATCCTTGATCCCCACTGCTCTCACTCTCGATCCTGCTCTCATTCTCCCCCTTCCTTTTATTTCCTTTTTTTGTTTGTTTTTTTGTATGACACCTCTTCCTCCTTTTTTTTAAACTCACGACCAAACTTGGGCCCAAATATGTAGATCTTTTTTAGCACTAGGCCCATTCTAGTTTTTTTCTTGGACCATCAAGCCACTTGGGTGTAAAGTAACCCTTCTACCCCGAACACCCCCTTTTTATTTAAATGAAAAAGGTATTGGGCCCCAATAAGTATGCCCAAAGTTAGGGTTCCCTGATTTCATAAAGACATCCTCGATCGGAGCTCTCTCTTCTAGAGAAGGCCATTACATTGCCGCTCGGAAGATACATAGAAGAAATAGGGTTCGGGAACCCATTGTTGGAGCTGTGAGTGGAGGTTACACCTCTAGGAGTGTCTCGAGATGCGAACCCATCATGTGAGATGATTATTGTGGTTGGAGGTCTTTGCCTCCACTGAGAGGTGCAGAAGAGGGTGTCGTGTGTGTCGCCTAGAAGCCTGAAGGAGGTGGAACAGTTGCATGGCAAAACATGAACCCATCATCTAGATTTCTTGTTAGAAAAAAAACATGCAGAAGCGAAACATGGAAAAAGATAAAGAACAATAAGAACAACAGGATTTAACGTGGAACCCTACTCCCTAAGGAGCGGGATGAAACCACGGGAGAAGGCCTCAAAGGGCGAGGTTTGTCTAACCACAGAGCCTCCAAGTCCCACCACTGGTAGATGTGGTACTAAACATGTGGATGGGGTAAATGGATCTCTCCAAGATCCATTTACCCTCCTACAACTCATATGGTGCACAACCAAATACTCCAACATTTCTCGATGGAGAAGATCCCATCACCGGGATTGTATGCTAGCTTCTGGCAGCATCAAAGATGATGGAGTCAAGCGCAAGTCAGGCCTAGAAGAGATGATGAGCCCGTAAGATCATTAAAGTCATGTATAATGGTCTGAAGCGACTGTCTTTTCTTCTTCTTCTTCGAAAATCATTGTTTTGTACGTGAGAAGAGACCTACATAAGGGACTTTTCCTCATGACCGAGGGTTATTATTGCCATATGCGTCGCTGCTACCATCATGGTGGGAGGAGGCGCAACACTGCTAGATTGGAGCACATATTGGATGTACGCAGGGTGCATTTCGGAAGATCAAGTCATCAGTGAGGCATGGTGGTTGCTTGATGGTAGTTGGCATTGACCGGAGATGCTTCCGATCACCTCGCTAGAATCGCGTGGAGGTTGCACAGATTTAGGGTTTTACCACAAACCCTAATTATTTTTCTGGAATCATTGATGATGATCTTCGTGCTGAACATAAGAATAGTCTTTCCAGATCATTGAATGAATCACTGAATATGAACATTTCGAACGATGATGAACACGGAAAACATAAATCTTGAAAAAACAAACTCATAATCAAACTTGCTCTGATACCATGTAGAAAACGATAGTGCGGGAGTGTATCTGAGATAAATAAATATAAAACATGTAAGAACACCGGGATTTTACGTGGAACGCTACTCCATGAGGAGTGTGATGAAACACTGAGAGAAGGCCTCTCAGCAGGCCGGATACTCTGTTATTCCTTTCTCTCATCTGTTACAGGTGGTATGGGGCTTCTTATATAACCCCACTAGTAAGACCAAGTCCCACTTAAAGTAGATGTGAGACTAAACATGTATATGTGACACATACTCGAACATTCTACTTTTTATGGATGAGCACCAAACCTTAACTTCCCTTCATCTTACAACCCCCTTCATCTCCATCAATGGATCATACGTTGTTTGATGCGGAGCTTGCGAAGTAACCCCCTTAATCCCCCCCGTCTCCACCTCATAATTGATGCATAAACATATATCACACATTTAACTAAAATTTTAGACCCCACAATTAGGGAGAGGGTCTTACTCGCCATCTCCATCTATGGTGGTCAGGGCATGTCTCTGTTGCCGTCACTCGAGCCTTTGCTAAAGACTCTTTCAAGCTTCAACAAGAAAGACATTTAACCAAGCAGATAACTCATGGTTGCCAGGGAACCCCTCACTCCCCCCTTCAGCTCCGCAACCATAGTCAATAAATCTTTCATCCACAACTCATCTTGGAGAACCATTGCCATCTCTAAAACTTTCGAAGGCACCACCTGTACATAAGCCAATTTACAACACCTTAGCCCTTCGATCGGGACACACTACTGTCTGTCGACAATTGTAGCGCCATCCTTGAGCGTCAGTCTGCGCCAACTAACCCCCACTCAAGGGGCTTCGATCCCTCCTTCAGGAAAAGCCGTTGATTCCTCTGTCGATAACCGACACTTAAAAAGTGTGTAGCATCAAGGAAAATACCATTGTCTTTGTAGCCTCCCTCACTCCTTGATGCCATGAGATCCCTCATGTATTGTAGCTCTTCCCATGGGCCCTCCAAAATTAGCACTTTATTGACATACGATCATGTCTATGACCCCGTTCTCGGTCAGACTACCCTATCGAAGGGTTGACGTAGATTTGTGTCACGACAATCCCTTTTTCTATGGCCCGCGCAACTGCAATAGAAGTAGAGGGCTTCCTTCTCCTTGCAAACTCTAGACGTGTCCCCATCCTTCCTCTGCATTGGAAGCACCAGATGCATGCTTGAACAACTACAGTTGCATGTGACCCCCTCGCTCATTGACTCTGATGCCTCAATGATTGCCATCCGCCATCATGGTACTACCTCCATGACTCTTCAATATATTCCACTGCTGCCATGTCGACATACACAGGTTTTTCCGAGTCCACTCGCTCCAGGTCATGCTCATTGGTGGCGGCCCTCTCTCCAATCCCACATACTCCCTCTCCACAGATGGGTTCTTCTCTCTCATCCCCCTCTCTGAAATTGCCTTCCTCAACTCCATTCCCTGGACTCTTGACAGTTTCTTTCTGAAAAACTAGGATGGGCATTATTTAAAGTGTACGCCCTCTTTTGCTTTCAAAAGAAAATATTGAATATTGTGCTCATTTTTTCTCTTTTCTAAAATGGATGTATGAGAACAAATTGGAGTACTTTAGACTCATTGCAATCTTTGACGTAGTTTATCTCATTGTGGCTATGATATTTGCGAACAGTTTCAGCCCAGTTTTTAATGATATCATTGTCCCGATTCAAACAACTGGGCATGCTTATAATGGACAATTTGGTTATGGCAACTAAGATGGTGTCTGATTGGCGGCGGTGATAGGCAATGGTTGACGTGGAAGGTTGGATTTTCCAAGTCTGCTACTAAACTGGAGGTTCATGTAGGCTTCTTTTTGTCGGAGACTTCATGGATGAAGAGATGCGTCACTATCACATCTTGCTTGATGTTAATGAATGCTTGTCCTCATGGTGGATTGTTCGAGCATGGAAAATCTGTGGTTCCATGTGATGTGTGACACTGCTCATTTCAGACTGCCTAATTGGGTACATGAAACCGTTCTTGTTTTTGTGGGCTCCTTCATCGGTTTATAATGGGATTGTTTTCTCTTAGTAGAGACTGTACATAGAAAATTTGGTTGAGCATGCGAAGGCACTGTCAGGGGCTTGACTTGTGTAATTTGGATGGTATACTTGAAAATATGTAGAGTGGGTTCACACCATAAGGGAGGGGTGCCCACCTTTTTTCCCTTACAAAGATATATTTTAGTGACGATCACAAAATAGCAGGAAACTAACCATATTATATGACATTCTGCAGGGTCGTTCGCTGGTTTGACTTTTCTTTCTTGGTATTTGGCTGGGAAAATTAGAGCTTTTGACCGCAGGGGCCATATAGCCAAACTTTGCATTGTTTTTGCTCCCTTATTATGTGCATCCCTTGTGGCAATTTCAAGAGTTGATGATTATTGGCATCACTGGCAAGATGTATTCACTGGTGGTTTACTTGGTTCGTGATTTTGACCATTATTGTTTTACATTCATTTTTTTTCGTATCTAAAATACTGTTTGTATGCCAGGAGTGACGATGGCTTCATTTTGCTATCTACAGTTCTTTCCAGCACCCTATCATGTGAATGGTATGTCCAGCTCCATGAAGATCTTAAATTTCAGCCCACTGTAGTTCGTAGGAATATCTTGAAAGCCATTATATGCATGCAGCTTTCGTTTTGCTTGTTATTGGGCATGCCTTGAATACCTACAATTACGTCAAATTGACATCTAGGTTGTTGTGGTTTATTTCGGCTCAATTCTGGATTTTTTATAGGTTATATACTCAAATTGCACTCTCGTATAGCAAACAGGAGCTAAAGTTTCATTATATACACTCTCGTTGGGGAGAAATACTAGTCTAATCCATTCTTTTGAAAGTATCCCATTCCTTTCCCCTACCCAAAGTAGAGCATAATCGTCTTTTAGGAAGAAAAGCGTGGGCACACAAAATGGTGCATACCTCAGTCTCTGCTAAAAACAAATAAAAAATTACATTCATCAGTATTCGACCAAAGCGCTTGCATGTACAACCCCATTCTCAACATAAAATCTCTCATTATAGAAGATAATATCATCTCTAGACAGACGTAAAACCCCAGAAACGTTGACAAGTTGACTTGGTCCCTATGAGATCTGAAACATGTTGCACGAAGAGAGCTTTAGAAAGCCGGCCATGGATGAGAAGGGGTGTACTACTCCATGCAGACTTTCTTGATTGTGAGAAGTCGCCATCAAATCATGTCCTATGATAGCTGCCCCTAGAAGGGCTCCTCGACATCACTCAACACCTCTTTCATACTTGTGAAGCTATGCAATCGTTGATTAAAGAAGGCTAAACTAAAACCAGGAGCTTAGACCCTACCAAACAGGCATATGCAACACATATATCTTGATTGGTTTGGAGAGCTAGGGATGGATTTGGAGGGCTATCATGCGAGTAAGGAGGGGGTGTTCTAGGGTTTCTGGGATTGCCTTGGAGGGTGGGGAAGAAGTAAAAGAGAGGGCCTGCGATGGAGAGGGGTGTCAGGCCGTAGGTCCTCTCCCCCACGATTGGGCCTTTGTCATGTGGGCTAGGCTCCACCTTGATCTACTGGGATGCCTCCAAAGGCTTTCGTGGAGCTGGAGCTTCTGCGACGTCGATTGGGAAGTTTGGGTCGCCGTTTTATGCCACCATCGGTGGGTGGGGAGTCCTCCTGGGGTGTCCGGTGCGCCATTGAGAGGCAGGGAACTCCATTGCTGGTGGGTGGGAGAGATATGCCTAGACTTCCTTTGCCTCCGTCTAGAGGTTTACTTGTTACAGGCAGCGACACCGCTCAAGGATTGTCATGCCACCCTCCATGGCTATTGCTGCTGCATCCACGACTACCGACGATGGCGGTTGGAATGCGGTGAAACACTATAGGTCTTGTCTGGGGGGCTTGTTGTCATATTTTGTGTATCTACAATGTTACACATGTGGTATCCAAGACCACCAACCTCGTGGCTAAAAGGTTCATATGGTATGGCAACCTCGAAGGATCACCACCTCGAGGACAGATGGGACCCACTGTACCGCTTTCATCTACTTTTGATGGTTCTTTGAAGACCCCTCACTCTGCGGAGGAATGATGTCCGTGTCTGCAGGAGACTGATGATGTGTCTATATACCAACATTCCTTGCTTTGACTACTTTAGTGGCTTGTGGTAGTAGCTTGGATTTGATTGGAAGATGCCTTGAGTCCTTTTTCTTGGACCGATTCTTGGGAGATGTCCTCTTGGAGCCTTTGATTACTTGGGTACATGGTCTCTTGGCCTTACAGACGTGGATTCTACTTGCAACTGATGCTGCATTCTTTGGACCTGTATAGAGGCAACCTTATTTTAGGAATGGGGTGTTGCCTCATCGGGCCAACATGATTTTACATGTTTTTGGTATGTCATTCACTTCACATAATCTTGACTTCTTCCGAAGTGTGTTGGCCAACTTTGGGAAGGTCATTTTATGCAGTGTATGTGGTGGGTCGAACCTCATTTTGTTTGCTGTTGGAAGAATGTTTTCCGCCTCCCTTTGCTGATGACCATGGTTTATCGTTGGGGGTCCTCAAGCATGATGGCTTGACAGAGAGCTCCTTCGATTTGATGGACGTGTCCTTAAATTTGAATGGCCATTTATTTGAAACAGACTACCCCAGGCGCTCGACACCTATGGACTTGGATTTTTTTATGTGTCTTGGATCTAGGGTGCTACTCGAAATCGTATAGTTGTGATCATGTGGCTTGCCAAGAATGTGAGGTATGTCGTGGTGAGTCTATTGGCGATTGTGGACTCTCATGTTGGGATCTTTGGAGATGTGATTTCTCCTGTCGAGTCTACTGGAACTGTGGTTGCATGTTTCAAGCTGTAGAAGAAGCGGTTCTCGGCATCAGGCCTTGATGTCGCATGTCCTTGTCATCTTCAAGGTAGATTGTTAGAAGGTTTTTGTTTATCGTCTCAAGCGAAGATCGATGGGCCCTTGGCTACATTCGATGAGTGCATCACTGATAGAGGTTGTTGATGAGGAGGTGTCGGTGGATGAGCACCCCATCATCGCTTGTGAGGATGGTAGCATCTTAGGGGTGCTTATGGAGAGATTTGCTATGCCTGTGTAGAGATCTGAGAAGCATGACGAGATAGCATGCTCGTAAGGGTGTTGTTGGTGGGGAAGTTCATCACTGTTCTAAATGAAGATTATCTATTGTAATGTTTGGGGATTTAGCCAGGCGAATAAGAGGAGAACAATGAGTGTGCTTTTGGTGGGGTTAGAAAGTAGATGTGGTCTGTTTACAAGAGATCAAGTTGGGCATGGGACAGTTTCAACTGGCGTACCTTGGCAGGTTCTCAATTTACTGAGATGCTACTTATGGGTGCATTAGGGACATGATTACCGGTTGGAATAAGGAGTGCTTCAAGCTTGTGGAGTTGGTGTGTGACACCGGGGTATTGTTTGTATTGTTGCAGAAGATTTCAAATGGTTTTCAGTTCCTAACATCGATGGTCTGTGGCCCCACTAGCATATTGTCGTTTATGCTACTGAAGGAGATTCGTTTGGTGCATGCTTGATTTCCGGACACTGCATGACTTGGTGGTGGTGACTTCAATGTCATTCTTCCTGCTGTTGATCGGTTGTGCAACATGATCGGTTGTGCAACATGAGTTTGTTGGTGAGTTGGAGATGGACTTCTTAAACGTGACGAACATGAAATAAACGTTGAAGAACTCATATTCTCGATCCCCCTTGGGTCGTTTCCTTGGTTTGATTGGACTATTATAGTGCTTTCCCTTAGGGTCTATGGTGGCTTTGCGTAGGTTACATTCGGATCGCATGCTCACATGCCGAGATGCGGGTGATAGACAATGCTCGGGTAGCATTTTTCATTTTGAGTGTGCCTATATGCATGTGAGGTTTCATGAGAAAGTCATGAGGTGACAATAGAAAACATTTGTTGTGGGTTCAACATCTTAGAGGATGGCTGGGAAAGTCAAGTCCTTGCATTGTATGCTTATTCAGTATAGGAGGGAGTCTCATGGTGCTTCATTCATGGGCAGAGGAGAGATGCTGCATAGGCCGAGGTTGTGTGCCATGATTAGATTTAGGACATCATAGAATTGCAGGATGGGGGGGTGGTCATGAGCTGCAAGCATAATTGAGTCTTCATGGAATTAAACAAGAAGCGCGAAAGCGAATTGAGGCAACAAACTATACAAAAGTGACTACAGGAGGAGGATGTGAACACCTGATTTTTTTTCATGCGGTGGCCACTGGGCGCAGAAGGCAGAACCTGATCTACTAGATCGAGGTAGAGGGTGATTTGGATATCTTCTCATTGGTGAGGCAATGAGAAGACATTTTCGAAGATCAGTAGATGTATGCATAACATTGGCACGAGACGACTAAGACTAGATATCCTACACTTGTCTGCCCTACGATATGAGGAGTTGATGAGACCACTTTGTTGTCAGACGTCAAACGTACGATTGTTCATTTGAATGGGTATGGATCCCTTGAATAGGATGGATTCCTTGTCTCTTCGTCGGGAGTTTTATGACCTGGTTGGCCAGAAGATGTTGGAAGTAGTAGAGAAAATACACCCGATGAGTGGTGGGTTCAAACGACTGAAGTGTTCTCTTTTGTTCCTTCTTCCCAAGAAGGAGGCAGTGAGGTGCAAGGAGGATTTATGTCTTATTGTAATATTTAATGATGTATATTTGATTGTGGCAAAGGTGCTTGCCAATAGACTTTGCGAGGTGCTTGGCTTTATTGTAGATCTTACCTAAATGATGTTCATATCAGGTCGTCACATGATGGATGGGGTGATGATGCCATCAGAAGTTGTTAGGGAGTGACGCAGGAAGATTGCCAGTGGTCTCATGTCGAAGGTTGACTTCTTGAAGGCGTATGCCTGCATGGACTGTCGGTTCTTGTGGTCGTACAGAGTGGATTGTCTAGATGAAGAGATGCGTGACTACTTCATATGCATGTTGGTGAATGATAGATAAGAGGGTGATTTCTTTCAGCCACAATAGGGAGTTAGGCTAGTTGAAGCCTTTACTTTTGGTGGTGGTGGCAGATGCTCTAGCATGGATGGTGGTGAAGGTCGATGAGGATGGTTTTCTTGCAGGTTTCTACAAATGTGGGATTTCGATTCCTATTATTCAATATGCAAATAATACCATTTTCTTTGTGGATGGAGGATGTGCGACTGTGGAGGGGATGACCACCGTTCATAAGCTGTTTGGGTCAGTCTCGAGCTTGAAGATTAATCATGTTGAGTTCATTTTGTGCTTTTGAATGGATGAGGAGGAGGTGGCATGTTGTGAGAATGCTTTGTAGACACAATTATGGGGATCTCCCTGTTACATATCTTGGTTTGTCTTTGGTGGGCAATAGGCTATGACAGTTTGAGTGGATTCTATTATTGAGAAGCTGGAGAAGAAGTTGGCGAGTTGGCATTAGGGGTGTGCACGTGGATTAGATGAAATCCATAATCCGATCCAATCCAACGTGATTTGATTGGATTCTTTTGATTTTGTCGTTCTAATGGATCGGATCGGATTAGGATTTTGAAAATCCATTAAATTATGGATTGAATCGCTATCAAAATCTGATCCAATCCAATCCGTTAATTTGTTAATATTAAATATGATAACTATTAACATTTACAACTTTTTCCTTATTCCACTTTATGAATTCCTCCATACTCGAGTGACACTTTAATTTTAAGTTAACATGTAATATAATGCTAAGAATACAAAGACAGATGGACTAAAAAAGGAATAAAAAGAAAGATAACTTTAAGATTAAAATATAAAAAATCCAACTATCCTATTATACTTCTCACATACCATCCTCACAAATTAATAATGTAAGCATTTGGACCTTGCATCTCTTTATTAAGTGGAACTTACTTCATCATAGATTAATTACGTATGCTCCAATCTCAACTCCCTATGGACACCTTCACTAGCTTCGTTTGTTGTTCAGAGATGCGGAATTCAACCCTCTTTTTTTATCTTATTTTCAAGCGATTAAACACAAAGCATGCACTCGATAGTGATTGTTGGCTTGTGGGCTAAGCTCTTCCCTAGTAATGTACTACCTTCTTGTTACATTCTTTTCAATCGAAAACCAACAATAATTTCCTATATTTATGTTATAAAGTATTTATAATTATTGTGTTGAATTATTGATTGAGATAAATCGACTGCATTAAACTCTCTTTTACAACAATTCAACGTCAAAAACATAATCCAAATGTTAAGTGCTACTAACATGAGGATAAGCCATGAATGGGAAAATATATGTATTAAAAATCCAATCTAATATGTTCCAATCCATAATCTGATCGATCATATTGGTTTGGAATTAAATGTTTAATGGAATGGATTGGGAAAATTATAACTGGTTAAGGTTGGATTGGACATGTATTAAGACAAATTCCAATCCAATTCAATCCATGTGCACCCCTAGTTGGCATGCCGTGTATCTCTCCAGAGGTGGTCGCCTTGTGCTATTGAAGATGATTTTTTCGGTTATCCCGGTGTTTTCCTCTCTTTGCGCATGTTGTTTTTGAAATGGTTCTTTTGGGCTTCTTCTGGGGAGATGCAAGGAATGTCTTTAGCGATGTAAAACTCTGATGTTGGCAAATGTGAATGGTTGGATGGGATCTGCAGTCTATAGGTAATGAGTAATGTAAAACAAGCGAATTGGGTGATTCACATTAGGGGAGGAGAGTCAAATTTGCTTTGTAGGAGTTTGCACTATATATATGAGATTTCCCTTGATCTCTCGATGACATATGATGGTATACTCTTGCCCTCCAATTTCTGGAAGGGGATTTGCTCTGTTCTTCCGTGTTGGTGCTTCTCATGAAGCTTGTTTTAAGTGATTGATGTTGGTTTTGATTTTGGAGAGATGTCTGGATTGGGCATGAACTGGTGCAGGGTCGTTTTCCATGGCTCACTGAGATTTCTGTTAGAGATTGTTGGGTTGGATACATCCTTTTAATTCTAAGTTATTGTATCAATGATTCATGGATTTCCTGTTGTTGCTTTAGGCGTTGTCAACTGCTAGGGGGATGGATGGCTCTATTGATCATTGGCCTTGGGGTGATGGACGTTTCATTGTATGGAAGGTATACAAGTCTTTCTACCATCTGGAGGTTCTGGATCAAGCGTTGGTCGGTTCACTGATTTGTGGAGCTAGAAGGTACTATTGTACCCACTTAACGGTCTAGTGGTAGTACAGTGTGTCTACCTCACAAAAGACCAGGGTTCAAATCCCACTGTTGCAAGGGTTGTGTTAGGTGGTCGACGACCAACGTAAAAAATAGTCGAATCTTTCAACATGGATTTGAGCAAGAATTCATGTAGCCGGCCCTACTTATAGTGAGAGAAGGCTTAGTACATTTTGTTGACTGGTGATAGAAGAGCATGACTTTTTCTGTGGTGTGGCCGCACATGTGAGCGTTTCTCATCATCATAGAAGGGTATTAAGCATTTAAGGTTGCAGAAGTCAGTACTTGGTCGGTCAGGTACTAATTAAGGATTAATCGACAATCAGACGACTAATCAGATTCAGTCACACTTTTAGTGTGCTTTAATTTTTTTAAAATTATTTTACGTATATAAGTCGTACCCACTTAAATGGTCTGGTGGTAAGGCAGTGTGCCTACCACCCAAATGACCAGGGTTCAAATCTCACTATTGTGTAGGTTGCATTAGGTAGTCGACATCCACATAAAAAATAGTCGAATCTTTCAACATGGATTTGAGCGAGAATCCATGTAGCCAACCCTACTTATAGTGAGAGAAGGCATCGCTATTTTACATATATAAATCAATTTTGTATATATATTCTTATATATTTGCATAGATTAGACATTTTCAATACTGTAATACATTCATAAAAATCTAACAATAATATTATACTTATTAAAAAATAATTTCATAAAAATAAACAACATAAATATACTAACCAATAACATTAGCAGAATGAATATCATATACAAAAATCAAACCTATTCAGATGTTTATAATAATCAATAGCATTAAGAATAATACAAAACAGACTAGTATACACTATTGATATTCCTTGAATTCTAAGCATCTGATGTCCTCCATGTGCCACCATTCCCTACCAGCGTGATTGTCTCGCTACTTGGTCAGCAAGCATGGTGGGGGGAGGGGGTTGGGGGGGACATTGTGTTGTTTCCCCTACGAGGGTTGCGTGGAGCAACGCTTCCGACTTTCAGAGAATCATGACATATCTGTCAAGGATGCATGGGTTGATGATCAGTGAATGTCGTGTTTTCCTCCTACCTATTTGAACAATATTTTGTTGTGTTCTCAAAGACGTCTGGAGAGATTGCTACATATTCGGATCATCCGAGGGTCATGATCATTGAGTACATATGGTGGGTGTTTCACAGTGAAAAAGGCATATTAGGCATGTTAGAAAATATGACGTGGAAGCGTATCAGAAATAATAGAACAAAAACTTGAAAAACAACATGATTTTACTTCGAATCCTACTCCCTAAGGAGCGGGATAAAACCACGAGAGAATGCCGCAAAGGGATGATGCTTCTATTGCTATTCTCACTGGATACATGGGGTGAGGGGCTTCTTATATAACCCTCACTAAGTCTCCACATCCCACAAATGGTAGATGTGGGACTAAACAACTGGACGTGGTAGATGGATTTGGAGGTATCCATTTTTCCATCTACTACAAGAGTGACACATAACCAAATACCCCAACACTCCCCCTCAAGTTGGAGCATGCAATGCTCAGCTTGGACAAACAGAAAGAAATCTCAACTCACGTTACATGACATTACAGACAATATCAACTCAATGCACACAAATATCGACTGCTGACGAGGACGTTGTTTCTCATGCTGTGCAGGTGAGGAGGACGAATGGGTTAGAGTGTGAGTCAAACTGAATCTCCTCGTCGGAGAGCATGTGCTATGTACTGCACCTGTCAGAGTCACTGCAATTGAAATGAGTCTACACCGAGAACTTTAGCTCGCCACAACAATGTGGACAACTGCTCCATCTCTGAAAGGGCTGAAAAGAGCGTCGTTAATTATCCATATGTAGATCTCTGAAGATGGGTCTCTCTCATAGGGACCTTGATGTGGAATCTCTCTCATAGGAACCTAAGAAGGATCTCATAATGGAGTTCGTGATTGTTTGAGAATGGAGTCTGAAGAAGTCTCCTCGTCGGAGAACTGAGTCTCCCCATCTGTCACAGAAAATGTACTCTACTATGGAGTCCCTATGAACCACATGAAAATCCTAGCCCACATGGCATAAGTAATGGGATCTCACTCTGGAGTCCATATGGATCACATGAAAACCCTGGACGAAATACAAAAGATGGGGACCACACAAAAGATGGCAAATATGTGTGAATCAACATGAAGACTCGGAATTTGAACGTCAAGTCTGATCATTCGAACTGTAGAGTCTGGAAATTGAATGGCCTCTAAATACTCTGAATCTGGAGAATCTTGAAAATCTGACAATCTGGCCTGTGACTCTACACAATACTCCTACTTTCTCCCATACTTGTCGGAAAATAATGACATTGCCAAAGTTGAGAAAAGACAAGAGAAATGGGGAGAAACAAAACAATAAGCCGATATAATTTCAGTTTTTTTCGACTTTTCAAATCATTTTTTTGGAACATTTTTTAAACTGTTTCATTTTGGTTACGGCTTTTGCATTTTTTAACTTGTGTACGTCGTTTTTTTTGTACGTGCCTCTTTTCATTCAACAAAATTTCTCGACCCAAACTGGGCCTAAATGACTATGATGCCCTTTTTTTATTTTTTACAAAGCATCCCACGCACACACTTCCTCTCCTTTTTTTCTTAAACGCCAGCAGCTCATTTTTAAAAAAAATAACTCGACCCATACTGCTCGGCCCTCAAAAAATTGTCTTTTTTACTCTTGGTCCGTGGCCGATCTGCAGCAAGTGTCCACCCTTGGGGTTAACCCTATATAAGGTTCCCTTCACAAGAACCCATCCACATAAAGAACGGTTGCCCCGATGGGTCGGGTCTGAACATCTTCTTTGCGTATGGAGAAGGATGTTGCCTGGAGATCATCTCGCGTCTGAAGCAAGCCTTGGGACAACCGCCACCTTGAGACAAAGGGGTTCACGAAGATCTTTTGGTGGCTCGCCGCCATTGGAGCACGCATTGCCTGTGCGTGAAGGGAGGCGGCTCGTGCACCGCCTAGAGATGGAGCCTGGAGGATGCCACCGAGCAGCATCGTGAAGTATGGGAGAAGCGGCTAGGATTGTGCTCCTTTTACCTGGAGATGTCAGCAGGAGGAGGTTGCCGATCGAGGTCAACGCTTGATGTGATTGGGAGAAGAGGCTCCTCCGCCTGGGGAGGCTAGGGCTGGGGCTCAAGAGCAGCCTGAAGTTTTTCGCACCGCTGGAGGTACTCTACGGAAGGGTCTAGATCAGAGTCTCCTGCAATCTTAAGTTGTGGCAAGGGCACCGCTAGTAGGTCCTGGAACACCTCTGGAGGGTGCGCTTGAAGATGAGAGTGTCGCCAGGAGATTTGGATGCGACGAAGCAGCAAGGACGGTGGCCTGGTCCAACTGCTTGGAGAAACAACACCTTTGTTGGTGCTAGTGCAAGCGCAAGGATTACGTCATCACGCAAGGTGATTGCGCCAACGGAGATGGAAACTGTTGGATTTTCACAACTAAATCTAGGGTTTCATGTTGGGGTAATGAGGGCTCGCGCGTTGCGTAAGCACCTGGAGAGGCACGATCTGGAGATGATCTCGCGCGAGACATGATTAGGGTTTTCAACGAGCCCGTAGAAATTAAACTGCAGAACCTTAATCACAACTCTTGAATGCATGAATAATCTTTACAAACAAATCCTCAACATCAAAAACGAATCTCGAACAGAATTACGAACTTGAAATCCTCGAGAATCGACCCACTCTGATACCATGTTAGAAAATATCAGGCGGAAGCGTATCAGAAATAATAGAACAAAAACTTGAAGAACAATGGGATTTTACGTGGAACCCTACTCCCTAAGGAGCAGGATGAAACCACGGGAGAACGCCACAAAGGGTTGATGCTTCTATTGCTCTTCTCACTGGATACATGGGGTGATGGGCTTCTTATATAGCCCTCACTGAGTCTCCACATCCCACAAGTGGTAGATGTGGGACTAAACAACTGGATGGGGTAAATGGATCTTGGAGGGATCCATTTACCCATCTACTACAAGAGTGATGCATAACCAAATACTCCAACAAAGCACTCATGGATAAACTTGGTATTTGATCCAGGAATCAAGGAAAGAGAAGCTGAATGTAAGGGGACTTTTGAAGATCAAGATTTTCCTCTGGTAACAAAGACTAGAGCAGATTATGACCAAGGTCAGGATCCTACTTTGCCTTGGGGGACAGCAATTGCTCTCTTTATGGCCATGAAGCTGAGGACCTAGTCATGTTTTCCTCTTGTCCTCTTGTGTGTGCGAGATTTAGCATGCTGCAACATCCAGTGGGTTGTCCTTTCCTCTCACATGAACTTCTGGAACTCTTTGGTGACTTGCCAATTGAAAGCTATGACAACACTGATGAGACTAGTTGCGATACTTTGGGCGATCTGACAACTAATGGGATTTTTGTAATTCTGAGATATTTTATGTTGATAATGTGATCCATCTGGCTAGATCTCTTGTGGATCCATGGTCGCTACTTTTTCATTTTTCCTTCATAATATATTTCTTAGGTAGGAACCGCAAGAGTGTTTCCCTCTTTTTACTCAAAAAATAATAAGCCTTTATGTCCTCTTAATATATCAACATATTTGAAAATCTCCTTACCATCAGAAGCTCCCCCATTCAACGAATTCATGGTATCATCAACTTATTGCAAAATCAAATAAAGAGGTGATGCACACAATTTTATCGTCAGGGCACCCCCTCCACAACCCCTTAGTTATTGTCCAGGCATCTACCAATTTTTTTATGAAAGGGAAAAGGGTGTTATGTTAGGAACTCCCACTTGTTAAGCGGGCATCTGCTATGATCACAACCAATGGATGATTTATGGGACTCTCCTCTTGGACCCCCCCTCTGCACCCCCTCTGGTTGAAAAAAAGCAACCCTCCGGAGAACCATTTATAAGCATTAAACAAGAGGTAGTCATGACAGCTCTTCATGAATCATCACACATTCCAAACCTCTTATATCCCTCTCTTGTCAAGGGAGAATACCCTATGATTTTTCAATCTACACGATCACAGACTTATGTCTTTATGAAGTCCACCTTTTAAGAAGAGCCTTCTTGTGGGGTTTTACTTGCTTGTCATGATATCCACAACCATAACTATACTATCCATTACAAGCTTGTCAGGTAGAAAAGCCACCTGCCACATGCTAACAAAGCCATCCAACACAATACGAAGTTTATACATAAAAGCTTCGCCATAATAAGATATATATGTTTAGACAACATGATAGACATGGAATCTTTTTTTTAAAGAAAAAAAGTGAAAAAGGGTGGACATCCTAAGTGGTATAAATATTATGATACATATTATTGAACACTAACACTAATTACAAGGACCATGACTTAAAGGAAGTCTTCACATGCGCAATTATATTTTTCATGCAAAATCTTTCCTTCGTAACAACGTACCATTTCTTGACAAACAAAGTGCCTAAATGAGCGCCATGGGTGACTGTCAGAGTGCCTACATGCATTATTAAAAGAAGCCCAGATGTTGCACTATTTGAATCTACCCAGTTTACCGCTGCCGTACTCTAGACCACCCTAGCATGAATGCAAGAAAATGATAAGTGATTCACGCCCTTAGAAGCCTCATTACTCAATGCTGGTAAGGTGGCTAAAAGAGTCAAATTTTGCAGAATAGGATCCTTTGAAAAAGATCGACGATAGGAGGCATGGTGAAATGGGGGCGAGGTTTCCTTAGCAAGAGCTGATGATGGTTTATGGAATTTAGGACCGACGAGCGATGAATTTGGCACTTTTATGATAATTGGTGCTGGAAATTTTGGGCTGCCTGGGCTGCGATCTATTTTGAGGTACTTAGCTGACCTATTTTGAGATACTTAGGGCTTGTCATGGGATTTTTGGATTTTTGGGAGAGAGTTAGATGGAGCCTTGCTCTTTAGTATTTTGACGAGAGTTGGGGTCGAGGGGAAGATCTAGTTATTAGGTTGTCGAGAACTACTTATCAGGATTTTGAAGAGGAGGCTTCTTGGAGTTACTTGAAGGGCGTCCCATCCGCCTTTTGGAAATCCGTCTGCGCAATCAAGAGGCAATTGAATCATTTATTGGTACCGACACTAGGAGATGGTGGCTGCTTCAAATTTTGGAAGGATTGTTGGTTAGAGGTGGGTATCCTAAGTGGAAAATTCTCGAGACTCTGTGCTGTGGCAGTCAATAAAGATGTGTAAAGATGTGTCAGTAACAGAATGTTGGTCCCCCTCGGCATGGGGGAACGGGCGTGGCTGCCACATTTCGGTTCCCCCTTGTCTATGGCCGAAATTAGGGATTTCGGGAGATTGCTTGAGGTGATGTAGGAGGTTAGGTGACCTGGTGACGGCCGGGACTGTTGGAGCTGGAAAGGGCCACACTCAATTAAGGGAGGTTTACAATCTTCTTCCGGTCTCAAGAGTGGTGGATGAGGTCCTGGTGCGACACTTCAGGCACATTTAAAGATGAAAATATCACTTAGAGTCAAAATTTTTGCGTGGTTGCTTTTGACATGGGATGTTGATGACGATGGTACTTCGAGCGCACATTATTCCCAACGTTGACACGATTTGTCCAGTTTGTGGAGGGGATGAGGATTCCGACCGCTTATTTTTCCTATGCAATGGAACTTGCGAGGTATGGTGCAAATTGGAAATCAGAGGGATAGATGCCTCTTGCGGGGAACGTTTTTGGAACTCCTTGAGGGCTCCAGTGTACCTGATGCGGAATGTTCAGATCAGGGTATTTACGGCCCATTGGCCCGTTTGGCTAGCCAGGGACGTGTTGGTATTCAGGGAAGTGAGACATCGAGTGGAAAATATATCGATTCAGTTGCATATTTTGTACAGTGGAAAGCTTACTTGTAATTTACGAACTTGTATACCTTGTACATAATGGATAATTTATGCGAGATCACCCCAAGCGGTGATTCTCCCCTTCTTTCAAAAAGCATTCTGACAAGAGTTATGATGCCTTCAGGATTCCTTAATATTTAGCAGGAATTGGGAGTGACTGCAACTTTTGATTTCGGTTTGACATATAGTTGGCCAAGGGACTGTTGGAAGGGGGATTCTTTAGATTCTCGATGCATCTTGACTCAGAGGTCATACTGAAGGGGTGCTAGAATTCACTCTTAGGGAGGAGGCGGAAATTTGTACCCCACATTTGCATTTCCAATCTCGAACCAACGCTTCGGATATCTTGAATTCACATTGATGGATGTTAATTTTCCATTGCATGGGTCTACTAGTCTTTGTGGCATCATCCCCTGCAGTACGTCAGTCCGTTAGAGCTTTGCCCCCCTCGTTTTCCTTCCGCTTAGGTTTTGAAGAACCCATCTCCTTTAGAGAGAGCTACCATCATTGAAAGAATAACTCCACTTTTGATCGTTGTCGCCACCTCGTAGCCATTGCCACCTTGAGCTTCATCGCGAGTCCTGTTACACCGCATTGGGGTGCCACTTGTATTGCACCGTTACCATGCATGGGGTGGAGGCTCCGATCTCTCCGTTGCGCCAATCGATTTCTCCTGCTGCTTGCATTGCTACTCTCATTGCATGGAGCAATGACACTGAATGTTTTGCCGTCTCACGTCTTGCACTGAAGGAGTACTAAACACCGCCTCTGGGTAGCATCCATGCCGTGCTTCTTTTATGCAATGCCACGTCATCTGCAATGTACATTTGCCGGATGAATGTCATTGATTGAGCTCTCATCCACATTGCTATATCCTGCATGACGTTGCTTGCAAGCTTTTCATCTCTCTCTCAGTGACTCGTGACAATTGGTGTATGAACTTCAACAATCCGCATGGACTTCAAGAAACTTGAATGAAATAGCTGAAATAAAGAAGCATCTTGAGAACGAATGCTGGAGCGGCTTGCTCTAGTACCATATTGATAATAATAATATGGAATAACATGCATCCACCGAACTTTCGTGATTGGAGACAATCATGATATCATGATAGCCACCGCAGTACAAGAGGAAATGCTTTAATATCCTGGTTTCTTCATTTTTCCTTTCTGATACTACACATTAGATGTTATCTTTCCACAAGATCTAATTATATAGTTGATTCAACCCTTCATTGTTATCAACAAGAACATATGCATAAATTTTCTATAAATTGTGGTGAGACTATTTTCAGATATTGGCCAACGGAATCTGATTTTACATCCCTTTGTCATGAATTTGCTTCCTAAAATTTCTTTTTGGTTTCAAGGTGGATATCGTGCATGGCAATAACTTGACAATGAACTCTAAATTTAACAATAGGTGCTAGCTCATTGATGATCGTGCTCAATTTTTTTAGGTCTACCTGATTGGAATTGATGGGTTAATCAGTCATTCCGGCATTAAGTTATGAGCTAGTTGGTTTTGTAAGTAGGGTAATATTGATTGCAATCTATGCAAGGGTTCTGTTAACATATTCAATTTTTGAGAGCAAGCATGAAATGGTAAGGTTTGAGCTAAGGACTCTTTCCTGGAGAGAATGCCACTCCCCTCAGGGGATATGCAGGTGATTTTATTGTTGAAAACCAGGTTTAAATGCGAGAACGCGAGGTCCATACAATATGACAATACTAGAGTAATATGCAAGATGATGCGCCCATAAAATTTGAAGGAATAATCACAATCTCAATGTTAGGCTATATAGTCCACAAGATCGAGTTCTGACAGGGTTCTTACCGTAGTCCTTAACTGAACCAATGCTTTCATTTGAACAAATTCCAGGTTGGGGTCCCCATGCCTACTTTGAAGCACTGGCTCAAGGACACGCTCCACCTGCGGCTGCTGAGAACTCCTTTGACAGAAGGCAGATTAGTGAACTTTCCTTGATTACATCCGAGGATGGTCGGAGGGATCAAAGAGGTTCAATACAGCGGTCGGATGATGTAGAACGAGGGAATGCTTGATCCCTAGTGTAGGGATGTCCAATGTGGTTGGACTTCGCTCTTTGCGGAATGGGGTGATGAATTTCTTTTACATGTGTTGTGGATACCAGTGTTGTGTGCGCTCCTCTTGCTTTGATGAACACTTCATTGTATGTAACATCGTCACGGGCCCCGATTTTTTTTCCTGTTCATTAATGATAGTTTCAATGCTGTTTTTGCGTGATAAATTCAGTATTCTCTACCAGATTTTTTTGAGATAATTCCCAGGTGAGGCGATGGCATCCACGATAGCGGGGCATCATTGATCTCGCATCCACAATATGCCGCCCTTCAGAGATACTGGCCCTCCTGCATATCCTTTGGGGATACATGTGGTTACCCAATAGTGGTAGCTATAAAATCTTATGATCAAGGTATCTATGTCACTTAATTCTGGTTTAGTTGGGATCTATATGGACATGACAACTTACCTTTCGCATTAGATTTTTTGATTCGTGATGTTTTTGCAAAATAGTGACGTTCAACTCCAAAGAACCCACCAACAACCTTTAAGGCCTCATATTGTTCTACATAAAACAGACCCCCTATTGATTTGCAAAGAATTGAGTTAAATACACAAGTTATCATCTTCCTTTAGTAACGAATACTAATTTGGGTTTTAATTACAAAATAAGTCCAATCTATGCATCACAAACTCAGTTATTGGCCTGATATTTGAATGTGACAAATGGGGATGTGTTTTTTTTTCCACAAATAAAAGCTTCCATAAGTTTTTTTAGGCACTTATCACTAAAGTTCAAAGTTTAGAACTCGTGATGGTTTATATATGAATACACACATTCGAAGTTGAAGCATAGATGTGGATCTTTTTTTTGTAATTTACCCGCATTTGTCTCACATTTACACTGCCTATTTCACAATAATGACCACTTATTTCGTAATACTATCACTTATTTCACATTCTGAAGAATAACAAACTAATAATGGATAAGAATAAATCTTTTTATTCAACCTCTATCCCAATAATGTAAAACAACGAGAATACAGAATAACTCATTTTGTTCTTTATTTATTCTCCAACCAAAACAAAGATGCTCAATTTAATACGGTTGAAGATTTGCCAAGAATTAGTGTCATCTAATAACGTTAACATAATGTCACTATTAAGGCTTAAGAAATTTTTTTATAACAAGTGAGATTAACTTTTGTTGTGTTTTTTAATACAACATTACACATGATATTTTCTGCTATCTTCGTAACAAACAGAATAGTTATCATTCTTTAAATATTATTCTAACATTATTAGTTATTGTTCCCTATACAATATGTTTTTGTGCAAGTGAGTACTTTTATCGTAGTTCTATGTAACATATAACATGGCTATATAAAATAAAGTAAAAATACTACTAATTGAAAGTTATTATATTCATACTATATATAGGAAAAATGGGGCTGCTCCCAATGGGGAGCTAAGTTGGCTCTCCCGTCTCATTTCCCTTGTTTTTTATTTTTTATTTTTGAAAAATGGTCTATGGAAATTCATCACTATATCCCTATATTATGTCACAAATAATTTTATAATATGTGAGTATGGTTATCATGCTAGTATATGATAAAAGCATATTAAATCATGCAAATCAGACATATATAACATTGAATATATCATAAAATTTATCTTTTTAATCGTTTTTTGCATTATTACAGTAATATAATTTCTGGATGGATTAAATTATGTAGTTGATATATGAATAAATCTACTGTACATAATTTATGATATCTTCGCAATCGTATGCATCACAAATACAAAAACTATCATACTAAAAAATCTCCTATAACCAAATAGCATACAAAATTATCTATTAGGAATTCCTTTGATATTTATAAGTAATATTTCCATTTTGTTATTCATTATAAATTTATAGATTAATATTTTACAATTTTGAAATACAACTCCATGGATTTCAAAACTAAAATCTAAGTTCACGGAAAGGGTCTACATACAATAATACCAACAACAACAAAGCCTTTTCTCACATTAAGCAGGGTGGTTATACGGATTCTTTACCTCCATTCAGATTTATCTTGGGCGTTTATTGGGCTTAAATTTAAAAAACTAAGATCCCTTCAGATAATCTCATTCCAACACTTCTTGAGTCTTCGTCCTATTAGCTGGCTTAACATCCCAAAACTCGCATTGCAAAACTTAAGGGTGCGTTTGGTTGGTGGGTTATCCTGGGGTGGATAACCCGTTTTTGTGTTAGTGTGTTTGGTTGGTGGATTAAGGGTTGGGAGGGTTTGTGTGATGTGATTGTATTGGAATTTGAAAAAGTAGGTAGTTATTATGATATGATTGTATTGAAATTTGAAAAAGTGGGTGGTTGTTGTGATGTGATTGTATTGAAGTTTGGAATAGTGAGTAGAAATTGAGTATTTTATGATTTTTAGATGATATGATGGTATAATATATATTTATTTTGATGGGAAAGGAGTGGGGCCCACAAGTGGGTTAAAGGTGTGGGTTTTAGGGGGTTACCCACCCAAAGTAGGGGGTAACCCCCAACCGAACACCACCTAAATGATTTTCTCCTATTAGCTACCTTAAGTGATTTTCTCTCATCGTATCCTCGATTGGAGCTACACCAACTTTTATGATTGCAACATCTCGAATCCGATTTTTACGTGTATATCCACATGTCCACCTTAGCATTTTCATTTCTGTTATTGTCATCATCTGCACATGTCTATGGATCACATGCCAACGTTCAGATCCATAAAGCATAACATGTCTCACGACTACTTAGTGAAACATTATTTAATTTTCAAAGAAATTTTCTTATCACATAGAATAACAAAGACTTCTTTCTACCTTAGCCAACCTGCATTTATTTTATGAGCAACATCTCTATCATTTTCTCCAAAATATAAAATAAATCCCAAAACAGTCGAATCTTTTTAACATGGAAAGAATCAACACAGTCAGTGGAAATACGGACCAATTGCAATAAAATCTCAAAAGTTTTTTTTCCAAAATAAATAAATAAATAGCTGATATGAGAATATGTTATCGTAATATAAAAAATTTGCATCATATAAGATCCACATGATCAATTATGTAATCTTGATTTCGATCATTAAAAATATCATCTAGTCCTTGTAATTTCTCCCACGCGCTGCGGTTTTCCTTCATTCCATCAACGCCGTTTATTAATATAGTCGCCAAAATGTATGCGAGGGAAATGTGCCCACTGCAAAATTTGTCATCCACCCATCAAATTTAATCAGTGATACCTGTTCGACTATCAAGAAATAGAAATTATATATAACCATTATTGCTGTGGTGTAATGAAAATAGTTGCCAGAAAAGCACATAGAATGGAAATACCAGCTCGAAAATACAATGAATAGACAATACAGATGCAAAAGCATACAATTATATGTATTACTGTATCTTTGTCTTTTTTCAAATATGGATATGAATACAGATTTAGATATCTCTACCTAGATTGGTAATCACAAACAATATTCTTAATATGGATACAAATTATCAATAATTCAGATGAGAATATGCTACAAATGGATACGAATTATAGTACGGATAGTAAACAATCCTCACTTATATTCACTATGAATATTTTTCTTAAAAAAATGAAATCAAGAGTTAAATAAATAAACATTACATAAACTACAAATACAATAAATAAAAATAAAGTAATATGTTAAATTAAATAACTTGTATGGTAATTGTCAAGTGGTATACAATATATAATTGAATAAATTACCATAAAAAGGGTTCTGCTTAGGCCTCAATTCTCAATTAGATGTCTCATTTTTTAAATGATATAAATTGAGCATTAAACTTTCAACTATATACTTTAATATGGACGTAGAAGGATCACAAAAGCTTATCAAAGAATGTATTTGTGGTAAAACAATAAGACCAAACTTCTCATTGTCACATTTAAACAATGAAGTTTTATTTGAGAATTGAGGTACAATTGGGGCTTTATCCTATATAATTTCTTATTGCACTTGAAAATAACCCTAAAACATATTGCATTATGTGTAAGTTCAGAATATATTTTTTGTGCACACATTGATATATGTTTATGACATACACTCAAATTTCATAACAAATATATCCATATATGTATTCTTTAGAAAATCATATCATATCATTATTAACATCCTCAAAAATTGAAAATGCAATATTCATATCCACGGCAAAAAATAAAAACTCATATTCATATCTGTATCCATAATTTTCAAAAAAAATTATAGCTCAATACACGCTTAAAAATGGATACGATGACAGTGAGATACGTATATATATATCCAATTGCATCCTATGGACAACGATGTTATTTTAGATATAATATAACATGAAATTAAATATTAACGTTTGTAATTATCATTTTATTTACAATTCAGAATGAGTAGTGCATTTATTAGTTTGCATTAAAACAGCTATTACAACATCGATGTATGTATTATTTAATGATCCACAAAAAAAACATGAGAAATGCAACATATACACCACAACAAAAAGGATCTAGGGTGACGTTTTTCTAAAATCAGTTATTATATCGTCCGTTGCTACATATATAATGATGATATTTTTCATTGTTATTTTTAAACGTGGAATCAAGGACAAATATTCTATATGTTGCTATATCATTAGCGAAAGTCAATATAATAGTTGTTATTTCTCATAAACTTAACTAATTTTCACTAAATTTTAAACTAAAAATTTAGTAATAATTATATAAAATTTTGAAAAATAGCAATGGAAAAGTGTTGATATTTGCAACACCATTAATGATATAACAAAATACATGATATTCATCACTAATTTCTGGTATTAAAAATAATTCAAAATAAATAACATCTCTGTCATCTATTTAACAACTAGCGAGAGTGATAGATTTAAAAAAATCGTCACTGTAAACATATTTTATTGTAGTGATACGAACCTTTGTTATATTATTTATTTCTATTGGTATAACAATAGAATTTATTATTCTATCTGTAATTTAAATTATTAAGGAAATTTTTGTAACACCGAATATTGGCAATTATAAATTTAACTTTAGATATATAATGATGATGTATAAGATAGTCATTATAGACTCCTTTTGTTGTTGTGACATTACGATAATCTTGATATGATTTTTGACATTTAGCAACTCCCTAAGCAAGGAAAATAGGTTTTAATAGGTTTGTGAACGGATATCTCTATACCTTAAATGTATCGTTGAGTTTATCATGTGATGATTGATTATTACTGTACAAGCTACCAGTCGATTAACCCGCAGTGAATAAAAATTTGATTGATTTGAATACAAATAATATTGAAAAAACAATCTTTATTAGTACATGTTGAATCTTCAATTCTCATTCTTTATTCTTTTATTTTAGCTCTTTCTTTTAGCAAAACCACCTATAAATAGCTGTAAATACAATAACTTAACATTTTACATGCTTGTGTTAATATCTCATAATTAGCACTTATTTTGCAAAAATAAAAGAATAAAAAGAAAAGAAAAAGAAGAATGTATTTAGAATAAATACAGAATGACCTGATGCAAAACAATAAGTAGAGAGAGATAAAGGTACACTATGTATTGTACATATCACCTATACTTGTACAAAATATTTATTTTTGATAAAATATAAATATTTTATTTTTTACACACTAGTATATAGTTCTAATAACAAATATAAATATAAAATAAAAATCATAAAAATGAAAATGAAAATAGAATAAACAAATTCCTTGTAAAAAAGACACTTGTATATAATACAATGCCTATTTATTGTACATCTCTAATTAATTTACAATAATCAAATAAAAATCATTTTGTATTCCATAAATTATTTTGGAAATAAATAAAATATAAAATAAAATGATTTTTTGTAAAAAATAATAAAATAAAAATACTTGTACATAATACATAGGTATATTGTGCATGTATATAATACTATATCATGTATATAATCCATTTATATTTCATAAAAATATTTAAAATAGAAAAAGTATTTATAAAATAATAAATATTTTTTTGTTTTATACACTTTTTGATTTAAAATCATTTACTATTTTATATTTATTATTCTTTCATTTATGTACATCTTGAATTCCTATTGGTCTATGTATGTTCGTTGACCTTGGTCAACATCTCCTTTCAGTCGGGTCGGGTCTCCCGATCAGACTCGACCTCTGTTTGCCTTGATTCCACCACCTGATTCCTCTCCTAGGATATGTGATGTTCACGGATCCCTAAGAAGGATCAGATCTTCCTAGCACGGATCCCTAAGAAGGATCAGATCTTCCTAGGGTTACGCTCCACCTTCCGATCTTTCTGGACCCTCGGGCAGCTTATAAAGTCCCTCTTCCGCTCCTCCAGCTCTTCCGCTCGTACCTCGCCATCCTTCTTCCCTCGACCCACCTCCAACTGAGTGACAACTGCTTCAAGCCACCTTCGGAGCACGGATTGGTGATGTGTCGTCGACGCTCAAGCTACGTGGATGGAGCTCCACCTCATTTCGTCTGACGTTGTTGATCTCCTCAGAAGCTTCAGTATCATCCATTTCGCCCTCATTTTCTGTTTAGATCCACCTTTTCATTCCATCTCTGTCATAGTTCTTTTACTCCGATCACTATTTATGGAGCCTCGCTTCTACATCCACTCGCATCGATCTATACGCCTACTCATCGTTACCCTTTTTACGCATCCTTTCCATCTTGAATCTTGCTCATCAAAACGAGATCAAGTAGAGACCTCTTTCCCCCGCCTTTGCTAGAGGTTAAACCCCGTTCCCCATCGCTTCCCCTTATTTCACCAAGCAATAACTCCACCGAAGCCACACCCCCGAGTCACTCTACCCTTTGCAGGTACTTGCACGCAAGCAACCCCATTTGATGCCCCAGTCGTTCCGACGGAGCATCTCCAGGAGGCGGACCATTGCCATGACAATCTAACCATCCATGCTCGCATCTGACCTTTCCACCAAACGCGGAGGATCCTCACGAAGGTGTTGCACTTTGTCGCAAACATGTCCTCATATCGCTAGAACTTCTCGATCGAAGCTCGCCAGGAAGCAGTTCATCCAACATCTTCCGGGGCCGTCTGATGCCCCTTCACGTCCAGTTCTGGTCATGGTTGTCCATCCACGCATATCCGATAGCGGTTCGTCCAGAACCTTGCCATATCTGAGATGCCCGGCAAAGGGGTTGTCTAGACCGTTAGATCAGACCTGACTTGCCAGATCTGACCACATGTCTGTGACAACTCCCAGACCGTCAAATCCACCTGGAGCAGCCAACAGAGTCGTACGTCAAAGACTTTCCGCTTGTGCGCCATGTGTCTTCTTAGTTATATTTTACCTCCGCCCCCTAGCTTTCTTTATTTCACTTTAGTACAGTAAATAAAATGTTTAGTTAAAGACGTTTATAATTTGGACCCTCTATTTTTTATATTTGCATTTTAATCCTTCCAAGTCTGCGTCACGTGTGTCCCTTCGTGCTTTGCTGGGATATTTACACCTTGCGCCTTGGACTTTTATGTTGTTATTGAATGAATGTTAAGTTTTGATAATTGCATTTATACCCATGTGAGCTTGAATCACGTGTTACGCGTGCTTTGAGTAGACTATTTGCATCATTGGTCATGTGCTTTATTAGTGTGTTATCTGCTTGGTCCTAACAATTAAAATAATTACATTTGGGTCCCTGTGAACTGTTTCTAACTTGCTCGTTTGTTTTTATTTAAATAAATATCAAACTAACCTTAAAATTTGCATAAAAATTACCATGGGCTCCTGCTAGTGTTAGTATTTATGGTAATTATGCAGGTTGATTTACTTGCTTTTTATATTATTAAAAATTGAAAAGCCTCTAAAAAGTATCCTGTTTGAGTCATAAAAATCATAAAAATTCGAAAAACCCCTCAAAAAATCCACAAAATTTCTGTGCTTGTATTTTATTATTTTTTAACTCTGGTATTAATTTTGTTTGAAAATTTTTTATAAAAACTCTAAAAATCACAAAACAACCAAAAACTTATAAAAATCAAATAAAATCAAAGAAAAATCCAACAGTTGTGTTTTCAGTTCCTGTTTGTAGCTTTTGGGCCCTTTAAGTATTTTTAATTTGCAAATTGATCCTGGTTATGCACTATTTTGTATTTTTAGCACTGTTTGATTTTAAAAATTTGCAAAAAATATCTGAAAATTACCCAAAATATTAGAAAATCGGATCGATATTACAAAATATTTGACTGTAGATTATGTTAGTACTGGTTGTCTTGCCCGATCTGCTGATGCGAGTACTGGTTGTAGATTTCTAAGGAAGAATATCATAGGTTGGGGTTCCTAGAGTTCTGATTTCTGACAAAGGTACTCATTTCATCAACAACAAGGTAAGGGCCCTTGCTAACGAGTTCAACATTGACCATCGAGTAGCTACTCCAGATCATCCACAAATGAATGGTCTTGCTAAGGTTTCAAACTAGGATATCAAGATGATATTGTAGAAGGTTTCCTGCCCATACTGAAAGGTCATAGCTTTTGGACTCGATCTTGTGAATACTCCTTTGGGTGCATGTCCATTTTGACTCATTTATGGCAAGACATGCCACTTACTTATTGAGATCAAGCATCAGTCACTTTAGGCAGTTTCAGAGATATTCTTGGATCTAGAGAGTGTAGGAGATCAGACGAGAGTAGGGTTGGCATCCCTGGAGGAGTTACGTGATGCAACCTTTTTGTGTAGTCGTATAAGGACAAAGTGAAGATACGGCATGATGCATACACCAGTCATAAGAAGTTTGAGACGAATAAGAGAGTATGGCTATTCGATGCGAGACTAAGATTATTTTCAGGAAAGTTACAAAGCAAGTGAAAAGGCCCATACATAGTCAGAAAGGTGCACAACAGTGGTATCATTGATATATCTGAGTTGTCTTCCGAGTCCACCTTTAGGGTCAACAGTCAGCGCCTGAAGTTTTCTTCATCATGACCCGTTGACCGTTGATGTTGCTCCGATCCATTTTGCATCTCATACATGATTTACACTTCTGTCCACCTCTTTGTATATCTGTGTTATATTTTCTTTCTTTCTTTCTCTTGTTCTTTGTTTAACATCCCAGGTCTCGTTTAGGATATTTGCTATACTTAGGATGCACTTTATCCTAAGTATAGGGGGGTGTTGAACCTGTGTTGTTCATATTTTTGTTTATTCTATTACCTATGTTTTGTACATATACTTAGGGACATCCAATCCTATATATAGGGGAGGTAATATCTATTTTTCACTTCTTTGATTGTTCCCTCACTTGTCCCTCAATTGTTGATATTATTTTCTATACTTGGGGATATTTTACCCTGAGATATGTAGGCAAGTCGAGTCGTTGATTTCATGTACATTCTCTTCCTTGATTTTCCCTATTTGTACAATCACTTATACTTAGGATTAATTTATCCTAGGTATTGGGGGGATCACTGACTTTTATTCATTTTATTCTTTCATTGTTTGAGTCGTTGTATTACAGAATTCTTTTCACTTTTCTATACTTAGCACGAGTTATGTGTTTCTTTATTGCTTCTTGGTCACTATGAGGACATAGTTCAAGCTAAGTATAGGAGAGTGACGTATATATTACGTATATACTTTAGCCAAAACTCATACTTTTGTTTAATAACGTGGTTATTATTTATATAATTGGAATAAAATTATTTTGAAAAATGATTTGTAAAATGTTTGTAATTTTTTCATAAAATCTTTTGTAAATAATTTTGTACATATTTTGTAAAATTATTTACAAATTTTTTTTGTAAATTACTTTGTAAATTATTTTGAAAAAAAACTTATGTGAAAAATATTTGTAAAATTATTAGTATCCAAATTTTTGAAAAAATATTTGTCAAATTATTTTGTTTGTAAAATGTTTGTAAATTATTTTGTATCAAAGTAATGTATATTGTATAAATGTTTGCAAAATGTTTGAAAATGAAAATGTTTGCAAAAACCTTTTTGAAAAATTATTGTAAATTTATTTGTAAAAATTTTGTAAAATTAAATTTGAAAAATCTTTTGTAAAATGATTTGAAAAGTTTTGTAAAATAGTTTGTAAAAATATTTTCTAAATTATTCGTAAAATGTTTTGAATTTTTTTATTAATTTTGATAAAATGATTTGTAAAATTTTGTAAAATATTTTTTCATGTGGCATATAAATTATGGGTATAAAAATTATTTGTAATCTTGTAAAATGCACGTGTGTATAAAAGGCATAATTACTTTTAATTTAGGTAAATTAAAATCTTTTTAATTAAAATCTATATATAATGTTCTTTTGTATATAAAACCCTTTAATAAAATTTGTAGATAATATCCTTTGTAAAAACTATACATAAAAATGGGAAATAAAAAACATTTTATAAAATCCATGTATAAAAGTTTTGTATAAAATTCTTTGTATAATTTGTACGAAATTCGTGTTAATTTCTATAAATAAACGTATTTTTTTATTTAAAATACGATAAAATTGAAAAAGATAAAATCCATAAATATTTGCAAAATTGTTTGACAAACTTTTCAGAAATACGTTGTCTTTTATTTTATTTTATTTTCAAAAAAAGGTTTTGTAAATATTTGTTGCATGTGCATTTGCATTTTTCGGAATGAAATTGATCTTTAAACTAGATTGGAAAAAATTGAAGAATGAAGCTTGGTTAAGGCCTTAATCCACTTACTTTCAAAGGAACCTTATAGGAAGTGGAGTTGAAACTTTTCAGGTCGAGTGACTTAATTCTTTGAGTTCATAAGACTACGTTCACATGTCATCTTAATTGATCTAAGTAGAACATTTCAGACTCAAACATGACTCCCAAAGACATGGGTGGAAACATTCATCCTTCTCTAGGGAGGGTAGTGCATCTCAACATGGTCTAGTGGCGTCGACATCTAAAGATGGGAGATGTGGGTTGCAATAAAGCTTCAAAAGACGGATGGTCTGCTGGCACAATTTTTCTAAGACCCCCAAATATGTAGGGAAAAAAAGGTTCTATATCTGTAGGGACAAAATAAGATCTATGTAGTGGAACAATTCTTCCATGATGTAGAAGCAAAAATAAATATTAAAAAAACATTATGTATGTATGTTGACCATATTTGTCCTGCTTCAGAGAGACTACATATCTTAGTGGATACTTGGCTACACTGGCCAGCTTCATAAGGAGATGTCGCTACACTGATCACAGTCTAATTCTCTTCTTATTCTTCTATCTTCCCCCCATTCGATTGTGTATACAACATGTACCTGAACTAGGAAGAGAATACCCTGCTCCTCAAGCTAGACTAGGGAATTAGAGTTACCTTGTTATAGGATGTTCTTTCTTTGCTACTTCTGAGGTGGAGAGCTATATTTCACTTACACTGTACAAGTAAGAAGCACAGTCATCAGACTTTGTGTCTGTAGACTTTTTCTGATCTGACTGTTGAGGTGACCTGAATAGGAGTCTTGTGGAACTTAAGGGCTGTTGAGTCTTAAATCCCATTCACAATAAGGTTCCGCTAAACTAATAATCCAAAGGTCTGACCTAGCTCCATACTTTAATTTTATGAAGATAAGTTTAATAATCAATATTGTTCTAACTTCTTTCCTTTCCTTTTCTTATTTTTCTTTCACTTCTTCTTTGAATAAGTGTTTGCTAAAGGACCAGCAATGGTAAAGTACAGGGGAATGATGAATCCACGATTCAACATCTTTTTTATTTTATCTAAAATCCTTGAAAAAACACCTATAAACATTCATTAATTATCATTATTTACATTCATCATTGGTTTGTTAATAATTCATATTTAACATTCTTTTTCATCAAAAATAAAAGAATAATGAAGAAAAGAAAAATAAAAGAAAGACTGATGTATTTATGAAATAAATGCATACTGACCCAAATCCCAAGAGAAAGTCCATGTTTGACCTAATTGACAAGGAATAAAGTAGGGGAAGATAGGGTGCTTAATTTTTAAACATTCCAGAAAACCATTATCACTTGTATATATTCTTCATTATTTATCTTGTAAATATCTTGTATTTTTTATTTATCATCTTAATAAATCCAAATAAAAATGTTTTCTTCTTGAAACTTGTACATAAAAGTTTGTCTTAAATAATATAAATAATTGCAAGAGGAAACCTTGTATAGAATAAAAGATACATAACTCAGAAAAAGATGTAAACCAAGAATTGCAAGCTCAATGTCAATTTCATACGAACTCAGAATGACCCAAACTCACCTTCACTGTATTCTAAATAAAACTAGCTTTACAATAAAGGTATTATATATTTTTAGAGTTATAATTTGAAAGTCAGCTTTTTTATGGTTGTTTGTATAATTATACTATTATTATACTTGTATATATTTTTATTATTTTTTTCATTTATTTTTATACATATTGTATTTTTAATATTTTGTATATATTTATTTTATTAATATAAAATGCAAATAAAAATAACAAAACCCAAAAGAATAAAAACAAAATAATGTATTTATTATATAGGTATAATGTACATATATTTTATATACTTCTATTTATTTAACCTATTAAATTAACCAAAAATAAAATAAAAATATATTTAAAATCTATAAATTTTTTCTTCGAATAAATAAAGTATTAAATTATGTAATTATTTTTAAAAATAATTTATTAAAAATTAGTTTGTTATATGTAGGTATTTTACTTATGAATAAAGGATATTATTAATTTTTACCTTATTTATTTAATTTATTTATTTTATTAAAAATCACCATAAAATAATTTATTAAATTATTAACATTTATTATTTTAATAATAATTTCATATAAAATGTTTTCTAATTTATTGTAATCTCTGAATTCACATTGATCCATCTCAAATCGTTGACTTCTAGACAACTCTTCTTCCTTCTCTAAACCTGATTCCACGTCTCCGACCCACTTCCATCTCCCATTTCTCCTCGCCAAATCTGACCTCCTTCAACCCCAATTTCGATGCCTAATTAGAGGGCATGGATCCAAGATCGACGTTCTCACTCTAATCCCTTGATTCTAACTACTTTTCACGTATTTTTCTCCGATCTTTCTAGACCCTCGCCCAATCCTATTTAACCCCCTCCAGGTCTGACGTCGTTCGTTGATCCGTCTTCGATGCTTTATTCCACCACATGAAGGACCAGGTTCATGCCAAGAATCCAATCATGCATTCAGAAGCATGATTTGAGGCTCGAATTGACGTGATCCACTTGTAGCTGGAGTTGCTCTACCGCGATCAGCCTCAACAGCTCCTCCACTACCGTCATGAGGACGCGACCACTCCGGTCTCATTTTTGTTCTATCCCCCTGCACTAGGTAACCTTTGTTCTTTGATTTGCTTTTGATAGAATTCGATTTTAGATTTAGTGTCCCAATCTTTGATCTACTTGATCGGAGGTATACGTTATCAATCCATCTCTGATCTGAGCTGAATTCATTACTCATCTTATCAGAAATTTATTCTACATCTTTGTAGCTTCTTTCGCAACCTATTCCTCTCGGTCGATCCGATCTGAGATTGATCTCCAATGCCCCACCTTCGCTAGAGGCCCTCATCCATTTCCACTTCGATTTTTCTACTAATAACATCTGGTCGAGGCCCTTGGAGCTTCTAATCATGAGTGAGCTCATGTATGGTTCAATAATAAGCATGTATAAACTCGTTGATAGATCGTATCAATCACATGCCTTCAAATGTATACCACACACCTGTGTATATCCTTTACTAGTTCCTCAACCTAATGGTTTGTCAAATGTATATACTTAGACATATTGTGATACATATGTCTCTGGTCAGAGGATGCTTGCCTATATCATGATAATATAGGACATAGGTATTTGTTATATTGATTACACTAAGTCAACTCTTTTACTTAACTAATCCAACAACTCTGAAACTTCATTCCTATGCAGAGGACCTACAACAAAAGGTTGGTTGGATGTCATCATTTGGAGTAAGAATTGTCATCTCCTCCTCAAGTTGGAGATCATTTCCTGATAATCACTTGACAGTCCGTTGAGTCCTCAATCTAACACTTTAGATATTCAACTTAGCATTAACGTTTATGATCCAACAATAGCATCGACAAATGTATGATCTCAAGATGGCCAATGTACATAGTCTTATTTGTACAGAAGTATCCAGTAAGTGCATGCATATTATAATCTCCAAAAGGGAGTGAAAAAGTAAATAACTTTTATTGATAAAGAATTTACAGTAATATTTATTATAGAAATGATTCGCTAGGGACTACACGTCTAACAAATTACACTTGTATGCTTATATGTACCCCACCATTTGCATCTCTATTTTCGGTGCCACACAGAGTACGCTCTTTTATTTTAGATTTGATTATTAGTTTAATTAGATGGGTTAATTCATATTTGAAGTAGATTTTTTAAATAAATTATGAAGGTCGGTTATGTATAACGTGTTAAACTTATAATTAATTTTACATCTTTAATTAAGTTTACATCTTTTAATCCTTGAACATATACATTGAAATATAGTTGGAAGGCTTAGAGGCAAGCCCCTTTCTATCCCTTTATCTTTTCACTACATTTAACATAGAAAGATATGTTTTCAAATTACTCGGTGTCATAGGTCACTTTTTTGTAGTGTGTATATTGTTAATTTTATATAATTATATATATGTACCATCACATTATTTAAGATGCCCGTGTGGATCACTGTTCATTGTAAATACGTATTGTTTTCATGAAATAAACAGAAAAGGTCAGGTGTAAGCACTTTGCACAATAACAAAATGTGTCTATAATGACGAATATTATTCCTTGTGTCTAAAAATAATATGTGTTGTTAGATATATAATGATGAATATTATTCCTTGTGGATTTATTTTTTATACCTCAAATTCATGACAAATAATTTATCCATTGCTAAATCACTAGCAATGATTCGTATACTTCATATATATATGGTTGTTATCAAAATCATCATGTATCATATCTAAAAATAGTTAAGCTTAGTATAATTTTAATGAAAATATACAATATATAATCGTTCTATATAAACAGTTAGTAGCAAAACAACAATAATTATTAATAATTATGGCATTTGTCGCTGATTTTAGTTACATATTACCAGTATCATTCGTTGTTATATATTTAACAACAGATGATAAAGACATAGACGGATTCCAAAACACATCGCTATGGATGCGGGATTATGTGCATTGCCAAATGACTAATTTGTGTATTGTGTGTGCGTGTGCTCTTCTTTTGATTAAATGCCTGCTTGTGTTTATTAAACTGATCTATTCCCAACGCATATGCCATCTATTATCATAATCCTCACTATATATAAGGATTCAGCATAACTATATTATGATATTATAAATAAAAGCTCGCAAATGAATAAGACTGACAGCCTAATAATATGCTGATCTACCCACTTCACCAACATATAAAGTTTTTTGTAAATTTAGTTATGTATTCTAGGGCTAGCTGTTTTGCGAATACTGAATTCATACTTACATTTTTCGATGCAGCACTGAATGCCTCGCGGTGGGTGATCGAAGGATTAATTGTCTTTATTCTGTGGATCTCCTCCCTGCAGATAATGCCAACTTTATGAAAACTATACATAGCTAATAGAAAGAGAAATGTCAGGCACGATATTATGGTGATGAAAACTATACATAGGAGAAATGTCAGGCACGATATTATGGTGATGAAAACTATACATAGGAGAAATGTCAAGCACGATATTTTGGTGTTTCTATTATTATACTTCATGACCCAACACTATACAATAAAAACACACGGTAAAAAGTATCTACAATTCAAAATTAAGAGATTGGAAGTATACGAATTCCTATTTGGCCATTAACTGAAAATGAAAATATATTAATTGAGTAGATATATAGGCTGATGCACTAAGTACGGGATATAATGCATTTTCCCTACGTCGATATTTTGATTTTTAAACCAAACCTTCTATTAGTCTTTCCCAAAAATTATGTCGCAAAATGAACGAGAAGTAGTAGAACATCGGAATTTATTATACTATTCCACTCGAAAGATATGTTCAGACTACTTACTTTATAAACCTGTTGTAGGCTGAAGGTGGACGTTGCCTCTTCCCTCCTATGGTAAAAAAAATTCATTAAAATCATTTTAAGTATTCAAAGGAAAATAATATTAATATACCTTGAATCTTAACCATCTATTCTACTGAACAATCTAATATCCCTCCTAAGAACAGTCTGTCCTCCTCTATGGAGGTTGTAGGGGGGCAGCACACCCGTCCTAAAAATGTTTCTATAGAGGGACTCGGATTCGCCTACATCTGGAATCTGTTCAAATGGGAGTAGCATATAACTCCCACAGGTTGGGGGTTTTTTATATCCGATGTGTTCTTTCTCTACAAATAGTAAAATCGATCATTGTCGCTAAGGACATAACCCAATTACATGCGAATCTTGTAAATCTGTATGCATTACGTGTTTGCTTGCTTGACCATTTGCATATGTTTGTTTTCGCGATTCGCAACAAAGAAGAAAGATGTTATTGTGTGCACTCACAAACACAGACATATACATGCATAAATAAGCTTGCAGATGCATAAAACAATATATATTTATTGGTACTTATATTTATGTTTATATTTATGTAATTGTGACGTGCAAGGGGTTTTCCAATATCTTTCTTCAAATCTTGCAGTGATCTTAACCATTGATGTCACTAATAATCATTACTCAGTTGGAAAAAGAAATTCATGGACTATTATTTGATATTTGTTTGTGAAACTTCCAATAATTATATATGATCTATAACCCTAACTAATAGTCAATTTTCACTTCTTTCTCCTCCTCTTCACGCCACGTGGCATTTCTCTCTTCTTTTGCCGCTTCCTTCCCACTCACTCATCCGCACTCACTCCACCCCCCTCTCTCCCTTCTCTCTCCCCCTCTTTCTCTCTATTGTCTCTCTCCACTTACTCCCCCCCTTCGATCTCTTTCTGTCTCCCTCTCTCTCTCTCCTCCTCGTTTCTCTTGTATCTCTCTCCAATTCTTTCTCTCTCCACTCACCCTCTCTCTCTCTCTCTTCATATTCTCTCCCTCTCTCTTTTTCTCTCTCTCCATCAACTCACATTTTATGTCTCTCATTTTTGTTTTCTAAATTTAAAAATATATTAATATTAATTAATTAAAGATAAAAGATTATATTACTTATATTCTTTATAAAATTTGGAATATATATTAGAAAAAATTTTAAAACTTATATTTTTCATTTAAATCTACTACTTTGGAAAAAATAATTTTCTTTCCATTAATTCGCATTTTATGTCTCTCGTTTCCTTTTCTAAATTTAGAAATATATTAATATTAATTAAATAAAGGTAAAAACATATATTATTTATATCATTTATAAAATTTGAAATATATATTATGAAATTCTTTTTAAAACTTCCATTTTCCTTTTAAATCTATTATTTTGGAAAAAAATAATTGTAATTTTTTAAAACTACTCTTGACATGAACAAATAATTGTAATTGTTTCACATGAGAGATGAAGTGTGGATTTTGGGGTAATTCCCTATACGAACGACCCCTTAGAAATTTTATTACTAAATATAAAAATAATGAAAGAGAGAGAAGCCACACATGAAAGAAGATGTGAGAGAATCCCGAGAGAGAACTCGAATCGGGTGTAGAGAGAGAGAGAGTTGGAAGAGACCGTAATAGATGCAATAATTGAGCGTTGGATGGAAAGAAAGATGAGACTCTACATGGTACACTTTAGGAGATAGCTAGAGATATCCCACTTTAATTATAGTTACCGATGTTTACCTTTGTTGGTTCACTCAAAAAAAGGACTAAATCTAGTCATCGAAAATTTCAAAAAACTGATGAGTTATCTCCTTGAGGCACATGATAATGAGACTTTTGATGAGCAGAATTGTTTAAAATGGTACTTAATATGTCCTAAATATGCACCATAATGTCCATTATCACATATTAATAAAATGAACTGACTAAAAAAGAACTAATGTAAAAACAAATTTGTCCTCCCATACGAAAAGATTCGAGGATGCTTACTATGTACAGAAAGAAGTTGATGCTGGTCACTATCAACTGAATTAATCAAGGGTTTCCAATGAAGCGTCGATGAAGAGATGCTACTTGTACCGTGTTCTTGGGAGATGATTTCACCATGCTGCATGTGCCAATAATGTGAGAAAATAGTATTATTATTATGATATTAAATGCCCTAACGTCATAACATGCCAAAGCATCGTAATATTGCTAGTCAGCATGGTACAGCATGCAACGGTAGACAAAGGCCCGTTTTCGACGTAGAGATGCCTTCTTCAGTTCAATGGTAGCCTACGTTGTGGGTTAGGAGAGTTGAAATGGTAAAGTGTTGTGATGTTACATTGTTTGTGTTATATTAATTGTTTTTATGATTATTATTTTTTTATGTTGATTTTTTATTTAAATGCAATAAAAATATTATAATAAAAAATGTATGATCTATACAACTAATTCTAATCCAGAAATGTAGGGATAGAACTGAAGGTAATGAGTTTATCCCGAGGGGCTATTCGTTGAGGGTTTACCCTTCCTAAGGGTGGGTTTACCCCCAAAAATCCACATTTTCTCTTTCTTGTGGGGCCCACTATCTATTCTTTATTTAAATATTAAATAAATTGGTTTTCTTCCATCTATTCCATCAAAAAATAATATATTATACCATCATATCATCTAAAAATTATAAACAACTCAACTTCTACTCACTTTTTCAAACTTCAATACAATCACATCACAATAACTATTCATTTTTTCAAACTTCAATACAATAACATCACAATAACCACACACTTTTTCAAACTTCAATACAATTATATTACAACAAACCCACTACAAACACACCCTCAGTTTAACCATCTATCCAAACACCAAAACACAAAAATAGGTTAACCCCGACCAGTTTAACCCTCCATAACCTGCTTAACAAATGCACAGGTAATCTTGCAACCAAAGTTGGTCTATTTGGTTTGACTTATATGGCAAAGGACGAGTATACACAGGTTTATTCTTTCTTCTATTTTATTTGTCTTAAGATGTGATATTTTTTGTATAGATTTATCTGAGATTGGAGAAACAAACAGATAGTGTAATAAAAATCACAATGGTAATGAAATCGAACTGCGCAAGTTATGCCACCAAGTTTATTTTTTAAAAAAAGGAAGAATATTTTGCATTATTTTCGTTAAATTTCCGGTTTTTTTATTCAAAGGCAAATATTGTGGTCAGGTAATGAGATTTTCTATTTCAGAAAAAATGTTACTTTCCAAGGGAAAAAGTATGTGATAATTGCAGTATTAACTGTGTGCTGAAAAACTATGTCAAAAAATTAAAAAATGCATAGAATGGGAATTTCGACGTCCATGTAACCCTTCCCTCAACATGAGTAGAGCTAAGTTAGAAGTTAATGGGCCATGAGAGTAGTTCGAAGGAAGACTATAAAGGAAGTATCGTATTATGATTATATACCATGTTTTGTAAGTAATTATGAAATGTAGGTGTATACAAGTTGGATAATATGTGAACATTGAATACATCCATAAGATCTTGCATCGCGAAATATAGAAAATTGAACTCGTTAATTCAAATACGATATTGAGCTGCTTAACATCAAAATGAATTTTAGGAAACAAAGATTAAGTTGGAAATGCTCATTAAAAGTTGGGAATAAAGGTAGGTAATTCCAAATATTGGGTGAATGCTTCGTTTTCCATAGAAACGATATAATTTTGCTTTTTTTGCAATTATTTCACGAGATTTACATGTTCACGATGTTAAGTCACTACATGTTAAGATAGATATGATTCATAGCTCCCGCTTTGAGTCTATATCAATGTTTTATGCATTACCTATCGAAGATCCGACTCTATTCTTTATCTTCACTGAATCAACCTCAACCCCATGTTTGACTCGTGCCCTACGCAAATGCAACATTTCCTTCTTTTTGCACATACAAATGCTGAACTTACTCCAGCACCAACTTACCTTCGTCGTAGTACATGCTACACATTGCATACTGCTCGCATGCATTTATTCTTATGTATGAACAATAGCATACATATATAGTTTTCTCTCCAATATTTTTATGAAAAACTTCTATCACGAAATTAATTTTTTCAAGGCGAATTAGGATTCATGGGACATAACCTAATTATGGCAGTGTCGAAATCACATATTAATGAAGGAGAAATAGTGCTAGGAAGCAATTTTCCTAAGTTTAAGTGATAATAATTCCAATGAAATCTATTCAACACAATGGCTTAAATATCATCATTTATTACTAGCTCTTTTCATATAATGTTTTGTAAGTAAAAAAATGTTAGGGATATATACATGAATTGACGATGAATTTAGTAGAACTTGCATACTAATTTCACTTTCCAAATAAAAAATTAGTATTTATTAATTTGAACAGGATGCTTAATAAGGAGTTGTGTAAACTCAAAGTTGCATGTTCAAAAGTATAACCATTAGAAGACTTAGGCTACTAAAATTAAAGCATTTTTACCCAACCACCACCCTTGTCCAACATTTTCTATACTTTGATCATCCGGGGAAGAGATCAAATATCCACCAGACTCACAAATGATCTATATCATGTTCTCACTCATGGGAGCCTAGGGGCTAAGCTTAACATTAAAATTTACCCTAGAGTCTCCTTATGGTCACTAAGCCATGGCAAGCTGCGTGTGCAGGACAAACCTTTACTCCCCAACATCTCAACTTAAAATGCATGTCCATTGTGCTTGGTTTATACTGAAACAATCTCTTACCTATTTAATCCTTTACTACCCTTCTACTATTAAAATACTTACCAATCTCAATATTTCAAATTTTGGGAGTCTGGAGAATTTTTTAACAACAAATTAAAATCCACATCCATATTCCTCATCCTAGTGGTAGATATACGTCAAACATGCATCAATCTGGTGGTTGACCATGAATGAGCGATGCTCAAGGATGTTCCAACGTATTTCTTATCCTTCCATACAAATTGCAAAGAAAGACATAGTCTTATTTAGTCATTCGACCTAGATTTATTGTTGCAATAGATACTACCCAAAATCTTCTTTCCATTAAGCCCACTCTATGTTATCAAACAATATTTACTAACCCATTATTGCAGCCAAGATGTTGCTATTTCCTTGAGCCCGTGTTGTCAACTAGCTACGAAGATGAAGTCCCGCTAATATCGTTTGCTCTTTCTGGATGCACAATCTCCAGCGCCCCCTCAGCTTTTTTTGCCCTGATCTGTGTGTGTATTTTATATATATAGAGAGAGAGAAAGAAACAGAGATTAATGGGGCTGCTCCTTTGGGGCAGTCAACATGTTTGCTCCCACGTCATTTTCGGCGCTTTTTTTTATTTTTATTTTTTGAAAAATGTCGCCATGTATATTCATCTCTATATCCCTCCTATATGTCATTTGAATTTCGTAAGAAACAGAGACTCCTATGACCTCCATTCAGACAGTCATTTTTTAACGGTAACAGGATTTTTTAAATCGACGTCATCTAGATGGAGGCCGTAGGAGTCTCTGTTTCTGACGAAATTCGAATGACATATAGGAGGGATATAGGGATGAATAAACATGATGATATTTTTCAAAAAAAAAGCACTGAAAATGGCGCGGGGCAGCCATGCTTGGGGCAGCCCATTAATCTCATACATATATAGGGTAAAATGGGGCTGCCCCCAAGGAGTAGCCAACTTGGCTACTCCCACCCCTATTTTCCCCTCATTTTTTTTTATTTTTTTGGAAAATAAAAATTTGTATATTCATCATTATATCCCTCTCACATTCTATTAAAATTTCGTCAGAAACACACACACACAGAGATATATATATATATATATGGGTAAAATGAGGCTGCCCCCAGGGAGTAGCCAACTTGGCTACTCCCACCCCTATTTTTCCCTCATTTTTTCATTTCTTTTAAAAATAAAAATGTGTATATTCATCATTACATCCCTCTCACATTCTATTAAAATTTCGTCAGAAACAGAGACTCCTAAGTCTTCCATCCAAACGTCATTTTTTTAACGGTCGCGGGATTTTTTAAATCGACCATGTTTGGATGGAGGCTGTAGGAGTCTCTGTTTCTGACAAAATTTTAATAGAATGTGAGAGGGATATAATGATGGATATCCAAATTTTTATTTTCTAAAAAAATAAAAAAAAATGAGGGAAAAATAGGGGTGGGAGTAGCCAAGTTGGCTACTCCCTGGGGGCAACCACATTTACCCCCCCCCCCCTCTCTCTCTCTCTCTATATATATATATATATATATATATAGGAAAGGGATCTTACTCCATGGAGTAGGTAAGTTGCCTATATATATAGGAAAGTGTTTAATAGATGACATGGTCCAATAGGGGACCGGCCTTGGTTGACCCACTGATCAACTGGCTCCTTATTCCTCTAGGCCTATCAGAGCTCGTTGACCCCCTCTCTTTCCTGTTTTTTCTCTATGATCCTTGCACCAAACCATCCCGATTCCTTCAAAGATTTTGCACCCCGATCATTGTTCTTTCATGTCGACGTCTCTCCTCGATTGATGGAGCTCTACACCGAGTTGTGCCCTTAGTGAAAGATCCTCTTGTACATATACCCTCTCCATCCTCCTTTTGATTTTGATCTCTTTTTCACCCTCAAAATTCCCAAATCTCACGTGCCCTAGTTCGATGGTGAGAACAACGAGCTCACTGGTCTTTCTACCGTGGATATCCTCCAAAAGCAACTCTTGTAACATCCTTGCCCTCTCAAGCACCTCCTCCTGGTCCAGGCCCCTCTGATCATCCAGCCCATCTAGTTGGAGGACTCCATGCTGAGCCCCTTTCCTCTGCTCCCTCCTCCGCGTCCTTACTCTATGATTGAAATCGAGTAGGAAGCTCCTTAGCTTCACCAACTTGGATGCCAGACGCCTGACTGCCAACCCTCCACCTTCCAGCTCCTCCACTACGTGACCACCTCATCCTTAAACCCCTCCTCCATCAACCAAGCCCTCTCAAATCTGAAATAGGATATGGGTTGCATCTATTCCTTTGAAGACCACATGATTGGTGTATGGTCAGAGTAAGCCTTGGGAAGCGACCACTCCCGAGAGATAAGGAAAAATTCCACTCCCTTGGAGGACAGAAGAAATCTATCCAGCCTCGACTCGATCTAGCATTCCGCCATGTGTAAGCACATCTCGCTGCATCAATAACAGTGAGCCCTAAATCATGAACCTGAGTACTGAAATACTATGAGCCAGTGTCGCGTCCACCACCCCTCAAAAGTTTGTCCTCCACCATCATGGTCACATTTAGGTCACCTCCAATGAGCCAAATGCCCTCTTCCCTGTGTGCTCCCACCTTCGAGAGATCTACAACCAAGGACCCTGTCACTGGACTTGTAGGTCCATATACATTGGTCACAGTAAAAGTGACATCATCCTCCTTTCTCTTCAGACACACGGATAACAAGAACAATGATCTCCTCTCCGCCAGTTTCTCATACTCAAGCCTCCTCCATCTGGTCAGGAGCCCTCCAGCTACTCCCTGAGCTTCGACCTCAACAAATTCAAACAAAGAGCCACCTCCCAGATCTCGCCACACGCCACCCCCTGACCTAGAAACCTTCGTCTCCTGTAATAGCACAATATTCGCATGAGCATCGCCTATTAACTTCTTGTCCCCTAGTCATTTCTCGAGATGACCCAACCCTCTCACATTCAATGAAATCACTTTCATTTGGAAACCTCCTCGGTCTTCTCATGCAGTGGAACCACGACCAAGAATTCCGCGAAACGTCTATCAAGCAGGCTAAAGAAGCTTGGTCTTCCAATGGATGACCACGATTCTTCGTTCTCAGCAGCATCGTAAACTCCTTCTGCACCAACCATACTCAGCTCCGACCCCAACAACAACCTCCTCTTTTCCCTCCTCCTCCAACTCCACAGCTTCCGCTCAAAACATTACCCAACCCCCTCCCCCCCACCACACTGCGGAACTCTCCCAACCCCCTGCAGCTACTTCTCTGACCCCTTCAAACACCTGCCCTCCCCTTCCACTCCAACTTTCACTCCTTCCAAGACCTCCCCGACCAGCTCTTACAGGCGTGAAACCTTTCCTCCATCTGCTTGTACGGCCTCACCCCACCCCCGCGACAACCCCCTCTCTCCTTTTGGGAGACGCTGATGAATCTCTTATCATCAACCTTTATTCTTTTATTTTAGCTAATTATCTTGACAAAGCATCATGTAAATAGATGTAAATACAATAAGTTAGCATTATGCATGCATGTGTTAATATTATATAATTAGCATGTATTTGTACAAAAATAAAAGAATAAAGGAAAAGAAAAAGGAAGGAGGTATTTAAAATAAATACAGAGTGACCCGAACTCCAAGAGAAGGCCAAGCATTGGCCTGATCGCCAAATAAATCAAGTAGAGAGAGATAGAGCCCAATCTATATTGTATATACCATGGGTGTAAATAAATAATTATTTTTGTCAAAATAAGAATAAAAAGATGTTTTTACCTCATTGTATATATTTCTAAAAATAAAATGAAAATGAAATAAAAGTCTCTCTCCTTTGTACATAATACATGTATATATATTTCCTTCTCTGTTTATTATATACATGTAAATAAATAATAAAAATAAAACAAAAAATATTTTGTACTCCAAAAATTAAGTTATAAATAAATAAAATATAAAATTAGGGTATTTTTTGTAAAAACATAATTGCACAAATACATAGGTATATTATACATGTATATAATACTCTATATTATATAGACTAATTTATTTTTCAAGAAAATAAATAAAAATCACAGAAAAATTCCTTGAAAAATAATAAACATCTTTTATGTTATTCATTTTTTAATTTAAATTCATTTATTACCTTTTATCTATTTATCTTTTATTTTCCTTGCTATTTTGTCCTCTAGTCTATGTTGTCTTTTCCCCTGATGCTTGTGATTGGTCCATCTTGGATTTGTTGATTGAGGTCAACTGACCCCTCTGTCGCGTTCTTCACTTGGACTCGGGTTGCTTTACTTTTTACCAATTTTTCTAGACCCGATCGAAGCAAATCTTCCGTCGATTAGCGGCTCTGATTAGAGAGGGTGGATCTACGATCCACGCCCGATGAAATCTTTAGGGATCCGACCCTTGATTCGCATGCCCATGCTCCATCTTTCTCGGACCCTGCAGACTATATAACCTCCTAGAGCTTCATCTTCTTCTGCATCTTTGGTCGTTGCCCTCGTCTCCGGTCACCTCCGCCTTCTTCCATGAGTGACAGCGTGTGAGGGAGAGTGTTGCAGTGCGGTTTCGAGCCATGTAGCCCTAGATCCGGCGGTTCCTCCGCCGTGCTCCACCGTGAGGTGAGCCAAGCCTCTGGGACTTTTGACCCATCGAAGCAATTGTTGGACATGCGAGCCCACGGCAAGCCATTATGCAGTAAATGTTATCACACATATCATTCTCTGATCTGAAATGAAGAATAAATAATTTACATAAAAGGTCCCTCTGTACAATTAAGGTTATGTACCATGGCCATCTTAATGATCATACAGCTGTTGATTCATTAAATGAATCATAGAGGCTGGTGTTTAGATGAATATCTAAGGAGTTAGATAGAGGACTCATCAAGTACCGTCAAATGATTATTAAGAGATGATCTCCAGCCTGAGTAGGAGATGGCTGTCCTTTCTCACATAGGCTGATATCTGACTGACCTCTTGATGCAGGTCCTCTGCATGGGAATAATGATTCAGAGATGTCAGATTAGTTAGGTCAATGGGTTGACTTAACGAGATCGAGATAACCTAAGTCCTATGTTGAATGCTGTCACAGCATAGGCACACATCCTCTGATCGGAGACAAATGTATTGCTATATGTCTGAGTATGTATATTTGGCAGATCGATAGGTTGATGTCCTAACCAAGGTCTATACACCGGCGAGCTAGTGTGCATATAAGGGCATATGAGCAATACGATCTCTCAAAGGGATCATACAGGTTCACTTATGAAGAGGAAGACATGAGCTCACTCATGAGGTATTGGGACCGATCAAATTCCATGCATGGTCGTCATGCTTTGGAAGCATGACATGAATTTGAAGGTATGATATATGCTTTGGGAAAGCATATGAGCGATACCGACTCCCAATGACCAAGATTGAGAAACTTAGTGATTAAACTCCGAAAAAACATTTTAAAATTGATCTTAATCTTCAGATTGATCATGTGTCAGGATGTACAGGTATTGGGAATACCTGAGGGTGATGTGATCATAAACGATTGTATAACCATGACGCTTCCATTCCGATGGAGTGATGAAACATGTCTGGATTTTAGTGACTCCTCTCAATAGAGAAGCAATCTGATTTTAGTCCAAGTGTTGGACATTGGTCTGAATGAGATTCAGATTCAATGAGAAGATTAGATTTGTAGTCTTGATTTAATCAGGCATCTATGGGAGGTCCGTAAGATCTGGAGTTGAGATAAGATCTCAACATCCAAGTCGCTATACATGGAATAATACAATCGCCCTGTCCTTATCTCCAAGTATCTGTGGAGAAAGCACATTATTCTTGAAGGGGTTGAAGAATGATTCATTTGATGAATTACATATCCAAGCAAGAAGGACTTGATGATTAAATGAGATTTAATTATCAAGCATAATATGAATGAGATTCATATTATGAGAATAATTATCCAAGATAATTAAATGGGATTTAATTATCAAGGATTGGAGAATGTGAATAATACTATCCATAATATTTGTATATTATAAATATGATTTATAATATACATATATTGAAGAGAGAGAATTTTGTAAATAGCATTTATTAATTATCAATGTGGATTGAATTCACATTAATTAATTAATTGGAAATGCAATTTACAAATTAGTTTGGGTTGTGAATATGATTCACATATTTATCAATGGCATGACTAAAATATTCACAAACTAATTTTGAATTAATTTGGTGGATATTTTTAATAATGATTATTACAAATACATTGAGAAATAATAATATAAAATAAAAAGGAGATAAATAACCACCAAATGAGGTGGCGTCACCAATGACATAGTCAAAGGTGATGCTCCCTCATTTTTAGGAGGTAATTTGTTATCTCCCCTTTATTATATTGTTATTTCTTAATAATTAATTTATGTTAAATTAAATTGTGTTGATAATGTTGCAACATATATTTAGTTTAAATATAAAGTAATGTTGTTGGTTTTTAGCTAACAACAACCTTGGCCATTGATTGATATATAGACCAACATGGTCGTTGGATCTATGTGTCCCATGGATTGAGATCTGGATCCCAAACTAGTATATAAGGAGGGTTAACCTAGTCTTTCAAAGGTACATATTTTAGAGTTGTAGAAGTCTACTACTCTCTCTCTCTCTCTCACTCTCACCCTCTCTTTCTCTTCTCCAAGAAGTGGTCGTCCACTTTGTGTTGAGAAGGAGAGTCTCTCTCGCCTTCGCCTTCGACGACTCGAGGATCTCCTTCTTCTCTAAGGTTGCTTGCTCTAAAGGAAGATGACGGATTTCGTTTGACGAGATCAGGGGATTCGTTGCTTGGATCTTCATCGAGGATTGCGGGAGGAACGCGTCTCATCATCGCGCCCGCAAGTGTGTTCTTTATGGATCGGACTTAAGACAGGAGGATCTCTTGTTTGGGATCTCACGATTACAACCACGCTCCAATAGGTATTCCTTATACTTTGTGGTTTGATGAAACGATCCGAGAAATTTTCTCGTGATCATGTGGTTTCATCACTAGATTTAAATTTTTTAAATTCCGCTGCATCTCGCGACTAGTGCGACTAGTTGCCCCGTTCGCATATGATGCGATCAACACACTTCCGTGATGCGCTTGAGGATTCTCAATATCCCACAGCAATGACCCCCGGAGGTCCCTAACCTCCAGCACAGATGAAAACAACCATCAGGTAACTTAGGTTTAATCCTTTTTCGCATTTGACCCGAGTTTTCTTTTTAGAGCAGAGATCCACTTCAGAACTCGGGTCACTGAGGCCGGAGCATCACCTTGCCAATCCGACGACCCGACCACCTTCACCAGCCTTCTCTCCACCTTTTCCATCCACCCATCCACCTCGTTCTTCCCAGGAACGAGCTTGCGTCCCTCCTCCGTCGTCTCTTTGCCGGAGGGTCATACCACGACGCACCAGCCACCCTTTTCGAGGTTTAACAGGTCGAGGCACTTTGTCCTCAACCCTGTGGTTCCTCTGTGCAGAAAAAGCGACCAAGGACCTCATCTGGAGGTCGACTCGTAGAGGACAACAACTCTAGGTCTTCACGCATCACCAGGACCTTCTCCTTGGTCTTGGTCTCATCTGAGCATCTCCATTGTTGTGGAACGTCGCCGTCAACCTTTTTCCCACCAGAGCAGCTCGTGAGGACGTCCCTACAGCGCATATTGGTCGATCGAAACTCGTCGAAGGCGAGTTCTTCGTCGTTCTTCCAGGTGTCGTCTCCTCCGTCGGATTGAGGTTCCCCCCAAGTCTAATCTCGTCCATCCATCATCGCGGAATCCTCAACCATCGGATCCATCTGGGGATCTTCCAGCTGTCGTCCATTGTCGAAGCGGTGTCTTCATGTCTCAACCATCTGATCAAAAGTGAGACGCCTTCGACTGTCGGATCGCTAATAATAAAGGGTAAATTGCACTTAGGCCCTTTCTTCGTTTGCATTTACTTGTTAGACTTGTAAATATTTTTAGCAGTTCTTTCATTTTGGATAATTTGCATGCAGGACCTTGTATTTTTAATATTTGCATTTCAGTCCTCCTTTTTGTGTATCACGTGGACTGACACGTGACCCCATGGGTTATTTGTAGTACCGATCCTGGACTTCTCTATTGTTCATGAATGAAAATTATTAATAGTATTTGCAGTTATACCCCTGTGGAATGAGATCACGTGTGATACACGTGTAGACTTGGACTTTTTGCAATTTTAGTTCTGAACTGTTTACGAGTGTTATCTTTTGGCTTTTAACTTTTCGATATTTGCATATAGGTCATTGTTTGTTGTGTCCCTTATTTTTAATCAAATAATTATTAAATTAGCTCAAAAATTCTACAAAAATTACACATAGCTCCTAAAATGGTGTAGTATTTATAATAATTTTCGTGACTTGATTTAATTTTATTTGATATTTTCTAAAAATCAAAAACCCTAAAAATATTGTTTGTCTAATTTAGAAAATCCATAAAAAATACAAAAACTCCCCTAAAAATACTACAAAATTTTTGAGTGTGTGTTTTGGTTTGTTTTAACTTCTATAGCTTTTGTGTTTCATTATCCTTTATAAAACACCTAAAAATCTCAAAAGACCTAAAATCTTATAAAAATCATTAAAAATTCTGTAAAAATAAAAAAATGTTTTTTCAAGTTCTGTAGTTAGATTGTGTTTTCTATTCTGACATAAAATTGCATCCAGGAAATTTTGGGCAATTTTAATATTTTTAAGTTGCCTTTTTCCCTTGGTTGTACACTGTTTGCTTATTTTACCTTTCTTTTATTTTTATAAAATTATATATAAATTAGAAAAATCTCAGAAAATCACAAAACATATGCATATTTTAAAACTCAAAAATATTTTTACTTAGCATTTTTTAATATTTTTAGCCATAATAAAAATTGTTGCATTGTGATTTCTCTTGCCTTTTATTCACTTTCCTAATGAGAAAATATAAAAAAATTGAAAATTAAAAACCACCGAAAATTTGTCTTGGGTTTCCTAATTTTCGACTATTACGTAGGGCTATCTCCTGCTCCTCGTGTTCGACCCTGGTGGCTATACCAGGTTAAATAAATAAAGAGACCGCTTCTTTCGACTTTTGTGCTTGATTACTTCCATTGGTGGTTTAGATTTATCTTGTTGAGCCCGGCTCGGGTGATTGAGGTCGCAACGATCATTGGCATTACTTAGCCTCATCGCTCGGACCGCTCATCAGACGCCACCTCCTGCCGCATCGCAAGTACTCTTCCCTCCCCTCCCCATCCTGGCATCCAGGCCAACTTCCCGGCAAACCTTCTCTCCTCCTTCCTTGTGTCGGCACTCAAAACCACTGCCTGCTCTGGGGTTCCTGTGGCACTTCCCTCGAGTCACCCCGACCAAGGCCCCGACTCAAGAAACGGTACTAGTCCACCCTCCAGCCCATTCACCAGCCGAAGGTCTACCACCAACTCGCAACGCTCGTTTTGGTTTGCTTCGCACCCCTGCTTTAGGACCGCGTCGCCAACGGGCCCAATGTTTGGACCTAAGGCCCCGTTTGTTTGTATGGAAAGGAATTACAATGGAATGGAATCAAGACAAGAATGGAATCAAAACCGGAATGGACGTATTCCGTTGTTTGGTTCGCTTTAGGAATTGAAATAGTTGTTATGAGATGCATTTCTTTCTTATGTTTGGAAAGGGAAACAAATAGAAAGAAATAATTTTCCTTTGATATATTTTGTTAGAAAAATAATCGGTATCCTTCAACTTATTTTTTCATATCATTGATATAATTCATATAAGAAATCATAATCAAATTTAAATGAAAACTACTTTGATTTTTTTTCCATGTAATTGATATATTTGATATATCAATATCTGTATATGTTATTGTATCCATATCCTAAAAATCGAAAATGTTATCGGTATCTGTATTCAAAAAAAATAAAAACCTATATACATGTCAGTATACGTATCCACTATCACTATCCATATCTATAGCTGCTAAAATAAAATAAAAACTCATTTCCATGTTCATATCCGTTTCCGCAAAAAAAATCCTCATCCATACCCATATCTGTGTCCGCAAAAAAAATTAGAGCCCATATCCATATCCGTATATGTATCCATTAGAATATAATCAATATCCATATCTTAGGAAAAAAAGAAAATCGCATCCGTATTCATATCCATATTAAAAAAACCATGTATCCATGCCCATATCCATATCCAAAAAATAAAAAACACATATCAATGTTCCTATCCGTATTCGAAAAAAATCATATCTGATATATTTTATTCATATAATATATATTTAATATTTTCGTATCCATAGGAATATCTTGTAACCATATTTGTATATGTGTCCAAAAAAATGAATCATATCTAGATCTGTATCCGCAAAAAAATCTAATATCTATGTCACTATGCATATATGCATATATCTGCAACTTATCCAATCTTTTGCATCCATATATTCGTATTCATATCTGTGTCCATATATCTATGTCCAAAAAAATCATATCCGTATCGGTGTCCAAAAAATATCCGTATACATATCCTAAAAAAATGAAAATATTATGGCTATCCTTATTCGTAAAAAAAACACACATCCATGTCCATATATGTATCCACTAAAAACTAAAGATGGTATATGTATCCATATCTATAGCTACAAAAAAAACAAAAACTCATTTCCATGTCCATATATGTTTCTCCCCAACAAATCCTCATCCATGTCCATATCTGTATCTGCAAAAAAATTAAAACTCATATCCATGTCCATATATGAATTCGCTACAATATAATCAATATCCATTTATTAGAAAAAAATGAAAATTGCATCCTTATCCTTATCCATATTAGAAAAAATCCTATATCCCTCTCCATATCCGTATCTGAAAAGAAATATATCCATATTTGTATCTGTATCCGTAAAAAAATCATATCTGATATATTTTATCTATATAATAGATATATTTAATATATATATGTATGTATGTATGTATTCGTATCCGCTGGAATATCTTGCATTCATATTCGTATCCGTATCCAAAAAATTGAACCGTATCTATATCCGTATCAAAAAAATATCTCATATCCATGTCAGTATCCATATATGCATATATTTGTAACTTATCCAATCTTTTACATCCATATATTTGTATCCATGTTAGTGTCCACATATCCATATCAAAAAAGTAATATCCATGTATGCGTCCAGAGAAATATCGAAAAAAGAAAACCATATATATGCATCCATAATTATATATTTGTAATAATGATATATTAATTAAAAAATATTTAATAAGAATACATTCATTGGCATTTCTAAGGAATGGAATCCCAATTCCTAGGGGAGTACCTTGGAATGGCCATTCCCATGTATGAGGGAATCAGATTTCCTTTGTAATCGTTATTCTTGCCTTAATATATGGTCGAACAAACACAAGAATTGAATCGACAGAGGAATGGTGATTCCATTCTCTCCTCTATTCCTGCATAACAAACGGGGCCTAAGGAGCTTGGATCTCTCTGGGGGGCATCCCCCTCATCAACAGCCCCGGTGTCTGTGGTCGAAGAACCCGGATCCCCTTATCGGGCATCCCCTCCCATATGGGTGGGCCCGTCGTTCGCCCCGACTCTGTGAATGCAGAAAGATGACGACCCGATCCTAGGCTCGAAGATTTGGGGGGGCCTGTCTTTCCTCGAAGCTTCGTACCTTGGTCTCCTTCGTAAGCTCCAATCTGGACCGTCCCTGAATTCGACCTCTGATTAAAGCCTATAAAAGAAATGCCAGCAGAATCTTTGATAAGTGGAACCACCGTTGGAGAATGGTGATCATGATTTAATTCAAGATCCACGAGAATCGCCACCTTATGCGTAATTGATGGCAGAGTCTGGATCGTCCGTGAATTCGGCCTCTTATTAGGCCCCAAAAGAAATGCCAGCAGAGCCTTTGATAAGTGAATCGCTGTTGGAGAATTGTGACCACGATTTAATTCAAGATCCATTGGATTCGCCGCCTTATGCGCAATTGATTGTGGATTGTCAATCAGCGCACAGGTTACGGGGCTAGGCATAACTGCAACTTTGATTTGCGGAAGCTCATGCGCCGGGCCCATCTCCCTCGAAGGCACCCCGACTCGCCGCAGCTGATGCACCTCCCCTTCCACCCTTGGTTCCGCCGAAGAGATCTCTAACTAAAGTTGTCGTGCCTCCACGCTTGTCGTCCACCAGCCCAGCATCCGAGGATGTAATCGATGCACCCAGACCAACAGATCCCCACTCTCCCCTGGCAGGAGTCCAATCGCAGCCAATCCTTTCATTTCTACAATCCCTCTTAGCAACTGTCGGATTCGATGTATGCTCCACCACAAGAGCGGGATTCCCTTAACTCTTATCAGATCCAGACTCCTCGTGACATGCTGCCATCGTTAGTCCGTGAAATTCTCCACCTGAAAAATGACCTCTTGGATTGCGTTAGAGACAACAGTGCTTCTACCTCGCCTCCGGTCAACCCCCTGGCCAGAACCCTCTTATTAGCGGCGGTTTTTGAATTATTTGCGATATATATTAACCGCTGTAAACAGTCCTTCCTCTTGTAGTGATCCCCTTTGAAGCCTCCTCTCGAAACCAAACCCATGTCGGAAGACCCCTTGAACATAGCCCCTTGCCTCCTCCCCCCACCAGGATCCGTGATGCCCCAACCGAAGCCGGTTCCTCCAACCCCAATCGACCTTCACCTCTGCAGTTTTATGCTTCGATGCGTGAAACCCAAGCATCTGAAACAACAAATAGGTTCTCTACATTACCTCGCCCAATGTCCAAGCGAGCCACATGTTGTATTTAAAGTTGTATTTAGACTTTAATTGGAAAGTCTATGTAATTACAATTGGCATTCAATTTGGTTTCAATTGGGAAACCAAATGGTTTGGAGGGTAAGTTGGGAATTCCCAAATTTGAAATATGGGAGTTTGGGTGGAAGTTTAGTCCCACACCGGGGAGAACTAAACTTTTTGGTGGACTTAAATATGAGTCCACACCCCAAGCTTTTGTAGCAATAGTAGAGAGGAGGAATGGAGGACCACACACGCGCGCGCGCTCCGTCTCCGTCTCCGGCTCGGGCTCGGGCTCGGGCTCGGGCTCGGGCTCGGGCTCGGGCTCGGGCTCGGGCTCGGGCTCGGGACGCATCTTTTGGAAACCAAAGGACGCATCTTTTGGAAACCAAAGGACGCATTCTTTGGAAACCAAAGGTCGCGTCTTTAAGATGCGAGACCCTCTATTTATATCCCTCACCCGACTCAGTTTTTCTACACTTGCTAGAAAAACCTCTCTCTCACGCCGTCTCTCTTGTTCTTCCTCTCGCGGACGAACGTCTTTCTCTTCACCTCTCTCGGCTGCAGTTCACTGAGGTACAATCGAGGACGATCCCGTTGGTGTGCGCCGACGACGATCGTGAACCGTCGTATCCTGGGAGCGGATCGCCAGTACCCTACGCACCGGTATTGTGGGGGCGATATCTTCTCTAAGGACAATCCATTTTCATGGACGCTTCGGTGACTTCTAAACTAATCTCTATTTTATTTTGCTTGCCGCAATACGTTTATTGCTTTACCCTTTCTGGATCCTACCCGTATTTGTGTTTCTGTTCTTTTAATCGGTTCCTATTTACATTGAATAATCGGATAATGATTGGGAAACATATGATTAATATGATTTTAATCTGCATCGTTTCTCTGTTAATTCATTTGGATCCGATTTTATACTGTTTAATGTATGAACTGGTAATCTTATTTACAACAATCTTAGAGAAGATATCCCGAACCGATTCTAGAATGTCGGAAACAATGTTTAAATCGAGGGTAGATATGACGGGTATGCCTGAAAAATTCGGTGGATAGAATTTTAAGCGTTGGCAACAACGCATGAAGATCTGGTTAACCACCATAGGGTTAATCTCGATGCTTGAAACCGACTGTCCTACGGTGGAGGCGGAAAACCCCTCACCCGATAGCCATAAGGCGCAATCTGCGTGGAAGGAACGCGACCGTATATGTCATGGTTGCATCTTGTTGGCTCTGTCCAACACGTTGTTTGACGTATATTGTTCATCCACGCAGACTGCGAAGGGGCTATGGGAAGATTTGGATCGGAAGTATAACACCGAAGATCTCGGTATTGAGAAATACTCCGTAGCCAAATTCTTGAAGTTTTCCATGGCCGAGGGGAAGTCTGTTTCTGAACAAGCACACGAGTTTTTACTCTTGCTCCATGGTCTAGAGGATGCCGAAATGAAACTTCCAGAGAAGTTTCAGGTCATGTGCATCATAGAGAAATTTCCCAAATCATGGGAAGACTTCGGTATGACCCTGAAACACAGAAAGGGGAAAATCTCTATGGATGACTTGATGGTGGCAATTGCCATAGAGGAGGAACACAGGAAACAAAAACATGTGCTTCCTGTTGATATTCAGGCTAAGGTCAATTTCATGACCTCGAAGGGCAAAGATAAAAAGGGAAAGGGTCCCAATAACAATAAAATGAAACCAAAGGGCAAGATCCAGAAAAAGGCAAAGAATAAACCCTGCTGGCACTGTAATCAGGTTGGCCATTGGAAGAAGGACTGTCCGTCCTTGAAGGCTCAACCTAAGGCTACAGACGGGAGTCCACAAGTGAACATGATCACTATGGGACTCGGGGCTAGCGAGGGGTATGTCTCTGTAAAACCTGAACTATACCATATCCATGATCCAAATGAGTGGCTCGTGGATACGGGAGCCAATGTGAACATATGTTCTGACAGAACATTGTTTTCTTCTTATCAGACCTGCAGCGGTGGGACTGTGAAGATGGGGAACGATTCTGCGGCCAGGGTGCTAGGGTCGGGACAAGTCAACTTGAGGTTCTCCTCTGGACGAGTCTGGACGTTGCACAGGGTGCTGCATGTTCCTGACATTAAGAAGAATGTGTTATCTGGCTCCATCTTAGTTAGAAATGGTTTTGAATTAAACTTTAAATGTAATAAAGTTGTTATTCTGAGACATGGTGTCTTTTATGGTAAAGGCTATTTGGCTGACTTTGATTTGTTATTTAGAATTAGATGTGATTCAGTAAACATTAATGAATTGAATGTTTTGAGTACTGAATGTTCTAGTTCTGTGTCTCAAGTTGTGAATAATCTTGAATCTTGTGATCTGTGGCATGGTAGATTGGGTCATGTAAATCTAAATTCGATTAAAAGGATGATGAATTTAGAATTGATCCCTAAACACACAATTGATAAAACTCAAAAATGTGAGATATGTGTGCAAGCAAAGACACCTAGGAAGTCTTTTCAGTCTGTCTCTAGAGATAGTGAGATCTTGGATCTAGTGCACACGGATATCTGTGAGTTTAATGGTGTGTTGACCCGAGACAATAAGAAATACTTTATCACCTTTATAGATGATGGCAGTAGATACTGCTATGTATATCTAATGAAAACCAAGGATGAAGCCTTAGAGAAATTTCTTATCTTTAAGAATGAGGCTGAGACACAAACAGGAAAAGTGCTTAAACGCCTTAGGTCAGATAGAGGAGGTGAATATACCTCTAACTTATTTGATGAACAATGCAAATCTTTTGGCATAGTTCATGAAGTTACGGCCCCATATTCACCGCAATCAAATGGGATAGCAGAACGGAAAAATAGAACCTTAACTGACATGATCAATGCTCTCCTACAGAGTTCTGGACTTCCAACCTATATGTGGGGAGAAGCCTTGAATACGGCTTGCCATATTCTGAATAGGGTGCCTCCAAGACATATGGAAAAATGTCCCTTTGAACTTTGGAGAAATAGGAAACCGAGTTTAAGATATCTCAAAGTGTGGGGCTGTCTCGCTAAGGTTTTAGTCCCAGAACACAAGAGAAAGAAACTTGGTCCTAAAACTGTTGATGCGGTCTTCTTAGGTTACTTGGAAAATAGCTATGCATATAGGTTCTTGGTAATTCGGTCCGAGATACCGGGCATAGATGTCAATACTATTGTTGAACTCCGTGATGCTACCTTCTTTGAGGATGTCTTTCCATTAAAGATTGGGATTCCTCAGAATCTGACCATTGAGGGTGCCTCCACATCAGGATCTATTCCAGACCAAGTGGAAAGGATATCGAATGTGGGGGTTGAGACTCAACCTGAACCCAATGATCTCTCTGAAGAGATTGAGCCAAGGAGGAGTAAAAGACCTCGGATAGCCAAGGATCTGGGTAGCGACTTCGTTGTCTACCAGATCGAGGGTGATCCACCAAGTTATAAGGAAGCCATGGCTTCATCTGAAGCAAAACAATGGAAGGAAGCCATCAAATCCGAGATGGATTCCATTATGGCTAATGGAACTTGGGAGTTGGTTGATTTACCCAAAGGGTGCTCTACTATTGGGTGCAAGTGGGTGTTTAAGAGAAAGCTTAGACCTGACGGATCAATTGAAAAGTACAAAGCCAGATTAGTTGCCAAGGGCTTTAGGCAAAAGGAAGGTATCGATTATTTTGATACCTATTCCCCTGTGACTAGGATGACCACAATCCGGATGCTCATAGCATTGGCATCTGTATATGATCTCTCTATCCACCAGATGGATGTGAAGACCGCCTTCTTGCATGGCGATCTTGAGGAAGAGATCTATATGGATCAACCTGATGGGCTTGTGACTCCTGGGAATGAGGGAAAGGTTTGCAAGCTTGTCAAATCCTTTTACAGATTAAAACAAGCACCAAAGCAGTGGCATGAAAAATTTGACAAAACTATTTTGTCATATGGCTTTAAGGTTCATGAATCCGACAAGTGTGTTTATTCTAAGGTGAAAGGTGATGAGTGTATTGTCTTGTGCCTATATGTTGATGACATATTGTTGTTTGGATCACATATGAGGATTATTAATGAGACTAAGGCATTCTTGAGTAGCAAGTTTGAGATGAAGGACATGGGTGTTGCTGATGTGATCTTGGGTCTCAAACTGATAAGGTCAGTTGATGGGATTGTAGTTTCTCAATCTCACTATGTTGAGAAGGTACTTGAGAAATTTGGATATCAAGATTGCAAAGCTGTAAGCACTCCTTTTGATTCGTCCAAAACGCTATTTAAGAATAAAAGTGGAGTACCTGTAGCCCAGCTAAGGTATTCACAAGTGATAGGAAGTCCAATGTATCTTGCAAATTGCACGAGACCTGATATTTCATTCTCGGTTGCAAAGATGAGTAGATACACTAGCTGTCCTGACCGTACTCACAGGGAGGCTCTGGATCGAGTACTGAAGTACTTGAAGGGAACTATTTCTCTTAGTTTGCATTATGGTAGACATCCATCTGTACTAGAAGGATACAGTGATGCAAGCTGGATAGGGAAAATAGAGGAGTCCGGGAGTAATGGTGTTACAGGGTATGTATTTACCCTTGGAGGCGGTGCAGTCTCCTGGAGGTCTGTGAAGCAGACCATTTTGGCTCGATCCACTTTTGAGGCCGAGCTGTGTGCTTTGGACACCACCGGAATTGAGGCTGAATGGCTAAGGGAACTTCTGTCTGAAATTCCCATGGTAGGTCAGCCTGTTCCTGCGATCTCGGTACATTGTGATAATATGACCACAATTGCCAAGATCAAGAGTTTAAAGTTCAATCAGAAAACAAGGAGACACATACAAATCAGACTTAAGACGTTAAGGGATTTGGTGTCTCGAGGAGTGTTGGCTGTGGATTTTGTTGGATCAAAAGACAACACGGCAGATCCATTGACTAAGGGACTTGATAGATCTTTAGTCCTAAAGTCTAGGCTTGGGATGGGACTGAGACCCATTGGGAGTTCCTCTACAGTAGCAACCCAACCTAACTGAGTGGAGATCCCACAAAGTAGGTTCAATGTGGTAATAACAAGCTGTTTGGAGAACTGGTTGGCACTCTAACTTTAATGCGTAAGCATGAGTGTCTTATCCCTGAAAGCCTGAGTGCCATTTAAGCTGCAAGTTTAGGAAGAGCATAGGCTCTGAATGGGTTCAAGCCTTAGGGCAGGATGTTAGCAGTGCATCCTTGGAGAACGCCACCTATGTGAGGGTTACTGTGGGCCGCAGTTAAAGGAAGAGGGTCTTTCCTGAACGCCACCTTTAAGAGCACCAACCCTGAAGATTGTACCAAGAATAACGCTTTGTTGTTTCTACCGTATACTTTAACACCAAGGTCTGAAGTTCAAGACGTAGTTCACTTCGTTCCTGTTAAAGTGAAAGTAGTAAACTCAGGTAGAGGTTCAAACCGGAAGGTACCTTTACTGAAAGCAAAGTGTGGGCAGCCGAAAGAAGTCTCTTGAATCCTTTTGAATCTCTTTTTCAAATTGGTGAATTCGTGGGGGATTGTTGTATTTAAAGTTGTATTTAGACTTTAATTGGAAAGTCTATGTAATTACAATTGGCATTCAATTTGGTTTCAATTGGGAAACCAAATGGTTTGGAGGGTAAGTTGGGAATTCCCAAATTTGAAATATGGGAGTTTGGGTGGAAGTTTAGTCCCACACCGGGGAGAACTAAACTTTTTGGTGGACTTAAATATGAGTCCACACCCCAAGCTCTTGTAGCAATAGTAGAGAGGAGGAATGGAGGACCACGCGCGCGCGCGCGCTCCGTCTCCGTCTCCGGCTCGGGCTCGGGCTCGGGCTCGGGCTCGGGCTCGGGCTCGGGAGAGTCAATTCGGATCTCGATACTTTTGCTGTAGATTTCATTTGGTAAGTCGATTAAATTAATCGTGTACGATTAATTTGGTAAGTCGACTTAAATGGGAATTTAATACGTTTTTTGGGATCCGAAAGGATGCGTCTTCGGGACGCATCTTTTGGAAACCAAAGGACGCATCTTTTGGAAACCAAAGGATGCATTCTTTGGAAACCAAAGGTCGCGTCTTTAAGATGCGAGACCCTCTATTTATATCCCTCACCCGACTCAGTTTTTCTACACTTGCTAGAAAAACCTCTCTCTCACGCCGTCTCTCTTGTTCTTCCTCTCGCGGACGAACGTCTTTCTCTTCACCTCTCTCGGCTGCAGTTCACTGAGGTACAATCGAGGACGATCCCGTTGGTGTGCGCCGACGACGATCGTGAACCGTCGTATCCTGGGAGCGGATCGCCAGTACCCTACGCACCGGTATTGTGGGGGCGATATCTTCTCTAAGGACAATCCATTTTCATGGACGCTTCGGTGACTTCTAAACTAATCTCTATTTTATTTTGCTTGCCGCAATACGTTTATTGCTTTACCCTTTCTGGATCCTACCCGTATTTGTGTTTCTGTTCTTTTAATCGGTTCCTATTTACATTGAATAATCGGATAATGATTGGGAAACATATGATTAATATGATTTTAATCTGCATCGTTTCTCTGTTAATTCATTTGGATCCGATTTTATACTGTATAATGTATGAACTGGTAATCTTATTTACAACACCACAATGGTAACATCCTCACCCGAAAGGTTGCTTAAACCCTGTCGTGGGAAGATTTTCACGATGAGATCCACGCTGAAGAAGCCATCCATCAACCTTCCTTGCGTGAACTCGCCTGCGAACCTAAGTCCACCCTCCTTCTCCTCTCTCTCCCTCTCTATCAATCACCTCTCCTTTACTTATGTTAATAATATTATTATTACTAAAAATATCCTAATATTTTAAAAACCCTTAAAAATAAAAAGGATTATTCTTTAAAATATTTTTCTGATTTATATATATCATATATTTATATCCTAAATAGTATACATATTATCTGTACATCCTTATATATATACACATGTTACATATATTAGAAATAAAATTGAAAATTAGGTAATAAAAAAATAAAAAAAATTTAAAATTAAAATTTAAAATAAAACATAAATTAAAAATTAAAAATCAAAAAAAAATAAAAATAAAAAGCCCACAAAAAATAAAAAATCCTTATCAAAATACAAAAGCATTTATTGGTTATTTTCTTATCTTTTGTGGCTATCCCCATTGCTCCTTAGTAATTTGACCGCTACACTTGTGTATTATACATATCATTTTGTAGGGTATAATAAATTTTAGCTCATTATTCATTGTTTGAGTATTATTGTGGGTTAATTATTGATGCACTGACTTGAGGATATCAGAGAGCTGAGAGAGTGATCGACACAGTGATTGTCAGCCCGACTTATCGGGGACAACATACCCTCCAAGACCAGACGATAGGATCCATCCTCATTCTAAGTTGTTCATCAGTGCTTGGTGTGGAAGGAGATGAGTAGGAGGGTGAGGGGGAGGGACACTGAAGGTAAATTTGATAAATAAAATGGGTATAATGTAAAAGAATGTAATAGAATCTTGTTACTTTTAACAGGAAAATGGACGGGGTTTACTATAGAGTATGTGGGTAAGGGTTAACAAGTTTACAGGGTCGAGAGGAGAATTACGTTGTTTCAAAGATCGAGAAGGTAATTTACAAAAATTATAAGATTTGCGAGGCGAAATCCCTTCTATAAATGTGGCAGTAAAAACTTTGACTTGTGATGATTTAAATGTCGTATAAAATTCATTTGTCAAAATTAGGGTAATGAAAGAATTGTCATTAGTCTAATGATGGAGTGATTATTTTGCATATAATACCGAATGGATCTGTAGCTAAAATATCTGGCACCCATGCAAAAGAAACAATACATAGCTAATCACAATTCGCCGCGACTATGGAAGTTTGTTACAGTGTAACTTAATACCACAATGAGACAAAGATTAGGTAGCATAAGTGTTAGGAATATTTACAATATAGAAAGGAATGGAAGAATCCTGATTCATAAAGCTCAAACCTTACAATCCAGTAAATGAGAGTAGGCCAAAGAATGTATTCCAAAAACTTAAATTCACGTCAATTCAAATTATCGAGATATATATTAGCACGCCTAGGTATGAAATTTGGATGGAAATGGAAACCTGAAATGCCGGAGGGGAAATTTTTTGAAGCAAGACTTGTATGTTCATCTGCAGCAAGTTGGCACAATGACCACATCTTATTGTCACTGTGTTGAACAGACTATTGCATCGAGGCACATCAACCTGAAATAATTCACCAAGGGGTTAAACCAAACTACTTTCCAGTACATAAGAAATACATTGCAGTCCATTTTCACAAAAAAGAAATTTTATTTGATTTTTAAGAAAATTTCTCTGTAATTTGAACTCTGAAGATATTAGAGATGAAAGCACGCAAATGAGAGAGATTCCGCCCGTTTGTAATATGCCTTGTAGTAATGTTTTTTTTCTTCAAAATCTATCATTAAATCAGCCGTTGTTATATATATAATGACAATATTATTCGTTGTGAAATGATTATTTATATTTGAAAATATCATCAGATGTTATATCGGTGGCTATATCATTTAGCAATAGTCCTTACAGTGACACTTGTCCGTTGCTATATTTCAAATTTTCAACTAATCCTCACTAATTTTTTAGTTCTAATTTATTAATGATTACTTAGATTTTTTAAAATAGCAAGGGATAAGCGTTGCTGTATGGACATTCGCTAATGATTAATGGTGCATATGATTTTTGTTGGTAATTTCAAGGATAAAAATTCTTTTGCAACGAACAATATCGTAATATATATTTAACAACCAATTTAATGATGGATTTTAAAAAAAGTGTCACTATAGCTTAATTTTATTGCATTGCTTTTTCACTTCTCGGAAGTTCCTGGAGCTCAGTTTTAGAAGAATATACATAGGATAGAGATATCTAGTGGGGAGGCAGATAGACAGTGGGAGACAAATATAATTTTAAAGTAGAAGAAAATGAAAAAACACGAGCAGGATGAATCATGTAATGTAAACATAGAAAATACAAACCTATGATTTAATTTTATAAAATATACGAAAAATTAGAGAAAAAAAACTGTGCCCTACAACCTCCATCAAATTACAAACAACTGGTGAAGTGTCCGTTAAATAATCTCTCCCTTAATTACCTCCGTTTATAAAGATAAAACCAAGCCTCCATATTTGTTGGATAAAATTTTTTGCATAATAAACCATCATAAATCATTTGAAGAAGAAGAAGACACAAGATATAATGGTCGTCAGTTGCTTTTCACGATCAACAGAAAAGAAAAAATGAATAAGAAGAAAAAGTACAACTCTCTCTAGTCTCACTTCTCTCTCTTTTTACATCTTGTGTCATTGTGGTGTGGAGGTAATACCCTCACCTATATGCTATATATGTATATAACCTAAGTACAAGATCCATATTCATTTTTTTAAATGTTGTACATTATATAAAACTCTGTCTTAAATTTCCAATCCTCTGATTTAAACTATAATCCTAACAAAATATTAACTCTCACTTATTTCTAGAGATGAGGGTTCGAATGCTCAACTGAATTAAAACGCAGTCTACATGAAAACTGAATATTTATACAGGGATCATGAAGTTCAGGAAGGTATTATATGAAGAATAACATATATAAAATCATGCAAAAATCATTTCCCATTGGGGAAAAAGATCGAATTAATGCACATAGATGAGAAATCACAAATAGCGAACGCACAGATTTCAGGTGGAGTATATTGCACTATGCGTAGAAGGAAAAAATCACGGACAGAAAAGGATGGTTTTATTTATCAGAAAATATGTGTCTTACAGCAAGAATAAGCAGCATCTATATATATCCCTGACGAAAATATTAGCCTGAAAAGGATCATTTCCTTCGTCAGAGTGGGTGTTAGCTTATGTTCTATCCAATCTATGGAATATGTGACAAAGGATGTCTTGTCTTTACATAAGAAAACAGACCAGCTGCAGCTGTCTACTGCCCTTCTGCTCGATGAGAAAGAACATAGGAAGTGTCCCGTCATATTATAAATATATAGCATATATGATAGCAAGAAACTAAAGAGGAATCGTCCTTTCTTTCACGGTCTCCTGTCTCTCTGTGTAAAAAGATGAAAGAGAGGCACGCAGAAGTACTAGAACCGTAAACATGCAATCACACTGAAGAGGAGAAAGAAGCAATAGGAAAACGACCATTCATGAGCAGCTCATTAACAACCATCAACATTAACGCAGATGACCAATCACAGGTCGTCTGCATGCTTTCGTCCTTTGAAGGGGGGTGTATCATTGGAGGTTAAACTGAAACTGTTCTGTATATTCGAGGAGCCATCATATGAGATAGAGTATATATAAGATGGCGAGACGCGTAACTTAAAGCACTTATTTTATCACGATAACGGCATAACTCTTGGAAGATTTTAGATCATAATATATCACAATAGTATAATTCCAAGTTCAATTTAATTTTGCGCTTATATCCCATCCGTCGAGACCATCAAATTTTAACAGTCTTAAATTAAATGTCTGAAATTGTCCAATCAAGATGGACATGTTAGGAGTATTTATATAGGATATTTGAAATACATGTTTCACTCATTATTTTATCTAAATCTCCTAAGTTTCATGTCATTCATACGGGTAAAATGAGTGGTTCATATTAGCCATCTCACCATCTCATATATGTCTAATCTCACTTGATTGCTCATCACATATATATAGGGTTTGATGGGGCTGTCCCTAGAGCTTCCCCTGGTCATTTTCCCCCAAAAAATTATTTTTTGTAAAATAAAATTATGTTATATTCATCTATATATCTCCAATATGTCACTCTAATTTCGTTAGAAATGGAGACTCCTATGCAATTCATCTAAAACAAGAGGATTGCATGAATGTTTAGACAGTTAAAATTACTTGTTCTAGATGGACGATATATGTCTTTGCTTATGACAAAATTCGACTGGTATATTGCAGGGATATATAAATGAAAATACATGATTTTATTTTGCAAAAAATAAATAAAAAAATACAGAAAAATTGCGCGGGGCAGCCCCATTCTCTCTTCTCTCTCTCTCTATATATATATATATATATATGGTTGATCTTGTGAGAGCCAAAATTTGTGAGAGTATGAGAGCAGTGAATCTGGACCACTAGATTATGCTCTTCTCTCTCTTCCTAAATCAAAGACAAGAGAGATTGTAGAATTTAGTGGTGCAGAATCATTAGTCTCATGATCTCACATTTTTGATTCTCACATGATCAACCATATATATATATATATATATATATATATATATATATATATATAGAGAGAGAGAGAGAGAGAGAGAGAGAGATGGCCCTTCCAATGAGGTGTATGTTTCTTGGATGCATGGAAAGCTCACCATCTCATCCGTTTGAAACTCAATCTAACGGTTCTTTATCTGAAAGGGTATTTTAGTTAATAATTTGAATTTCGTTTTAAATTTAAATTCCATTTAATCCTTTCATTTTTACTATTTTTATCCGTCTGATTTAGCAATCTTTGTTGCTATTTATTCGACAACATTTCGCCAACGTGATGGCATTTTCACGCTATGCAGAATGGATGGTCTCTTTGTAAAATACACATTGACATTGTAAAATTGAAATTTTGCTTTGTAAAATAAATTCATTGTTAGTAATACGTTTATTATTATAATTGTAATTTACGCCATGCCAATGTAAACCTTTATTCTTGTTTGTTAATATAAGTATGGAAATATGCAAAATATAGATTGCTAGTAGTTTATCAATTATTAATCAGAAAGTGAAAAATGAAAAAAAAGAGGGTTTGTAATACTCACGCTACATTTGTAACATTTCAAGGATTCATTGTACAAATTATAATTGTGTTCTGTAACAAAATGTAGATGTTTACAACTATATAAAAGAAACAGTAAATGTAAAAAAATCTGAAAATTGTAAAAAATGATAAGAGATTGTAAAAAAATATCCGAGATTGCAACAAATGATCTCTGATTGTAAAAACTGTGACATGCCTGATAACCGCCCGAACGACTAAGGTAAAGGTAAAGAAATGGTCGTTGCGACCTCAATCACTCGGGCTAAGTATATCAAGAAAAATCAACCACTCAGAACATGTAAAACTAATCGAGCACAAAAGAGAGCGGTCCTAGCTATGAGATTAACCTGGTATAGCACCCAGGGTCGAACACAAGGAGCACAGATTGGGCCTTGCGGCCTACGATGTAGTCAGAAATCCGAGAGAGTATTTTTTAGTGTTTTTAAGGGTTTTTATATTTTTTTAGGATTTTTTGGAATATAAAGAAAACCGGAAAAGCACACAAACAATTAACTTGAACAATTTATTTAATGCATTAAAAAGCAAGCAAAAATTCAGACAAAAATATTTTTTATGTGTTTTATATTTTTTATGTTTTTGGTGAATTTTTGAGATTTTTCTGATGTTTATTTTATTTCCTAAAAATCAAACAAGTGCGAAAAGCAAGGGGTACTGTCCAGCCAGGCCCAAACCCAAAGATAAAATATCTAAGGATCTCAAAGGGACCTGGAGGTAATTTTCCTGTATACTAGAGAAAACAAGGAAAATTTTGAGCACCAAAATTATTGTTTTTGAGTTTTTAAATTATTTATTATGATTTTTAGGAGTTTTGAGGTGTTTTTAAGTTTTTAGGGTTTTTACTCAATGAAAAATAGCCAAAATTGGCTAGAAAATCAAGGAACAAAAATAAACAGTGACTAATTTTTATGGAATTTTTAAAAGGGTTTTGATATTTTTTTGGGGTTTTTGACTCTAAACAGTAGCAAAAATAAGGGTTTTTGAATTTTAAGAATAGCAAATGAAATCAAAAATGTCCTCAAAAATTCATAAAAATTCTACACCATGGCAGGAGCCATGTGTCAAATTATCGTTGGATTTGGAGGTGGTTGATATTTTATTCAAAAATAAAGGAGGGGCACTGTGCACAGGGACCTAAGTGCAAATACCCAAAGTTCTGGGGGGGTCTGGTGCAAAATACCCAGCAAAACACGTGCCAAGCACGTGCCTGGGGCACTCAGGGACCCAAATGTAAGAAAAAATAAGTTCCAGGGGCTTATTGGTAACAAGTACCAAAAGTCCAGGGGCTTATCTGCAAATAACCCAAAAAAATATCGCACATGGGGAATTAAATCACGCACAGGGGCATAAATGCAAATAAAGAAAACTTTTTATCCAATCCATAACATCCAGAACTACAGGGTTTATATTGCAAATAACCCAAATAAAGTTCACGTGACGAAGCACGTGGTCCACGTAGACAGGGGTATAAGTGCAAATAAAGTAAGTACGAGGTCCTTAATGCAAATATCCCAGAAAATAATCAACTTAATTTAAAAATTACAGGACTAAAATGAAATAAAACAAACAGAGGGGCCTAAGAGGAAATTTACCCCCTTTTATTATTATCGACGGCTCGATAGGTGCCACGTGGAGGATCCGACGGCTCTGGATGGGTGGCGCTCGTCTTCTTCAGCTCTTGGGCCAGATCGACGGTGCAGAGGTGGCCACGTGGGTGATCGGTCGGCTCAGGCGCTGGGGGCCTCTCTCCTCTGTGCTGACGGTTCGGATCAGCCCCTCGAGATAATCAACGGCTGCTGCCTCCTCAGTGGATGGACGACCAGGATCGAGACTGGAGCGGCGGGGCTGATCGGACGGTGAAGGAGGATCAGGAAGAACACTCCGCCGGCGAGCTTCGCCGGCCTCGTGCGCCTGCAGTCGTTCTCCTCAGCTGCTGCTAAGTATCGGAACAGATCCGCGGTGACGTCCCGCAGCTGGTGAAGACCTCAGATGACCCGGCCGAGCCCTGGAGGGGCTCCGGCGAGGTCGGCGGCGACGGGCTTCTGGCCTGGATGTAAGAGGGGCTCAGATGCCCTCCTTTTGACCTGCAAAAGGCACCAGAAGCTTCGCGGGTCGAGGGCAAAGTGCCTCGACCCGAAGAAGCGAAGTGAACGTGGACTGTGGGTCCGGGGCGGATGAGCTCCGGCGAGCGGAGGATGGTGAGCTCGACTCCCAACTCCGGGACGAGCTGGGTTGAATGAAAGAGCGAAGAACGTGCGTCGGAGGATGGCGAAGGTGTGTGTGGGTTCCAATGATCGATAAAGTGCGCGATATGGCCGGAATCAGGGGAACTCGTCGGAGATGCGATTTGGGCGAAATGAAAAATTTAAGCTAAATGGAAAGGCTAATCGGCTACCTGGGTGATGCGAGAGACTGTGCTGGAGCTTGGCTAGCTCCTGGTCGTAGCCTCGAAGGGCGTCAAGGCCTGAGGCTCGAGCTCCTGCACGCGGCGGAGCAACGGCGGCGCGAAGCTGCCGGATCGATGGTCGGGCACCCTCTCCTCACTGCAACAGGGGCAAACGCGAGATGTCACCTCGGTGATTGCTCTGGAGGTCACGGGGAATGAAAGTGGCGAGCCAAAGATGAGGCGCGGAGGCGGCGGAGGTCGGGATATATATGGAGACAGGGCAGATTAGGGTTGAGTGGAGGCAGCTATGGAAGGCGTGGATCCCACGGCGAAGGATCCGGCGAGGATGTCGGATGAACGGCGAAGAATCCGGGCGCGGGGTTCGCGGGGCGACAGGCTGGAGACGCGTGGAGAAATCGACGAAGTCGGGGTCGGGCGCGAGTCGACGCAAAGGAAAGAGTCCACGGGGGAGTTGACCGGGGTCAACAATCCCCCGTGGACCAATCAGGAGCTGCCACGTTTTTAATTTTTTGTTTATTTAATTTAAGTAGAAAAGCCGAATTAAGAAAAACTCAAAACATGAAATATTTTCCTTTTATTTTTTTCTATTTTTTGGTGATTTTTAATTAATTTTTGGAAATAAAAATAGGGTAGCTATATATATAGGTATATGTACACTATATAGATTTTAATTTTTGATTTTTTTATTTGTTATTTTTATGTATTTTCATGCCCATTTTATATTTTATTTATTTACATCATAAAATAAAGAACAAATGGTATTTTTATTTTATTTTAATTATTTATACACAAGGGTGAAATAAATAGTTGTATACATTTATATACATGGTATCTATACAATGTATTTTTGTATTTTTTTAATTTTGTAATTTTTATTTGATTTTTGTTTTGTTTCTTGTTATTTTATGTATGTACAATATGTAACATAGAATATTTACAAAAAGTTTAGAAAATAATTTTATTTATTTATAGGGTTAAATAAATAAAGGATGATGGTCTATATACATGGTGAAAGGGCATTTTTGGAATTTTGATTTTAAATTTTTATTTTGTTTTTAATAGTTTCTAAATATATACAAAATGTATACAAGCATATTTTTGGGTGAGGAAAATATAATTTTATTTATTTACAAAAGTATGTACACATGAGCTCCTATCTCCCTCTACTTTGGCTTTTATGCGGTCAGGCCCATGCTGAGCCCTCCTCTGGGTTAGGTTGCTCAATATTTATTCTAAATATTTCCCTCTTTTTCTTTTTACTCTTTATTCTTTTATTTTGCACAAAAACATGCTAATTACAGGTTTTTACACAATGCATGCTTTTAGTAATTATTTGTATTTACACATATCTACATGTATTTGCAAAGGTTTTTGTAGCTAAAATAGGAGAATAAAGAGTGATGAATGGGTATTCATCAATGCCCTCCTTCTCCAGCATCCTTACTCTACCCGCACTTCCTCCGCCCCTGTTCTCCATGACTCACTCCTCCAGGCACATCCTCCTCCACCCACACACTTCCATTCACACTCTCCTTCAACCTTCTCCTCCACGATTCACCTTCTCCACATGCAGCCACCACGTCCATGTGGCGCCACCTCCATTGCCTACAAGAAAACACCTTGGAGAACGCCATCACTGGCCACCGTAGAGCAGCATGTTGCATCCATCGTCTTGCACGCCATCACCGATGAGCAGCCGACCTCCTCCCCACATACAGCCATCGAGAGAGAGAGAGAGAGGGAAAGGAATCTCGTGCGACCATCGAGAGAGAGGGGAGATATTTGTTCCATCCTAAATATAGAATATGGTAAATGACCATAATGGGTCTTTCAACATTTAGAATATATAAATAACGGCTATTAATGATAACCATCGCATTGATTGTGGGTGGTTACAATGGTGGGCTTTCCTTGCACCCAGGAAATGGTGCACCTTATTGAATATATTTCCTATATATATATATATATGAGGTGCACCTTTCCTGGGTGCATGGAAAGCCCATCACGAGATCCGTTAGATCTCGATCTAGCGGTTCTTCATCCAAAAGGGTATTTTAGTCCATATATTTTCGTTTTAAATTTGAATTTAGTTTCGAATTTGAAATTTATTTCGTCTTTATATTTTTCCATTTTTAGCGTGTCTGGTTTGGTATTTTTTGTTGCCTTTTAGTTACTGAATTTTCGCCAACATGGTAGCATTTCCGCGCAATGTAGAATAGCAGATTTTTTTGTAAAATTCTCCTTGATATTGTAAAACTGCATCCTGCATTGTAAAATAAAATCACAATTAGTAATATTTATATTATAATAATTGTAATTTTGATAACACTATTGTAAAAGATCATGGACGTTTTGTAAAATCTGTATGAAGATTGTAATCCATCAGATCCTATTATGTGCGTTTTTTACAAATGCCAAGCATCTTTGTAAAATTCGAATCCCTATTGTAATTTTGCATCCTGCTATTGTATAATAAGATCACAGTTAGTAAAAAATGATATGAAATTGTAAAATACGATCTGAGATTGTAAAAAAAAAATCGAGATTGCAAAACAGTCTGAGATTGCAAAATAGGTCATTTATATTGTAAAATACGATCTGGGATTGTAAAAAAACACTCGAGATTGCAAAATAAGTCATTATATTGTAAAGACCTGGCACGCCCTCCATCTCCAGCATCCTCTCTACCCGCACCTCTTCCGCCCTTCTCCTCCACGATCCACCTCCACCATGCACGTCCCTCCTCCGCCCACACACCTCCATTTCGCACTCCTTCAACCGTCTCCTCCATGATCCACCTCCTCCACGCGTATAAATGTAAAACAACAGTCTGAAAATTGTAAAAAGATGATATGCTATTGTAAAATACGATCTGGGATTGTAAAAAAAAACTCGAGATTGCAAAATAGGTCATTATATTGTAAAAACCTGGGCACGCCCTCCATCTCCAGCATCCTCTACCCGCACCTCCTCCGCCCTTCTCCTCCATGACCCACCTCCTCCATGCACGTCCTCCTCCGCCCACACACCTCCATTCACGCACTCCTTCAACCTCTCTTCCCCTCCCCGCTTACCTTCACATCCACCATCACGATCTCCGACGTTTGAACCTGTGGAATCGACCAGCCTCCTCCAACATGCCGTCATCGATGATCTTCGTGACGTAGGTGAACGTGATCTGTTGGGGAGGAGATGGAGGACGTCGGAGCAGCCTTCTCCCACATGCCGTCGTCGAGAGAGAGACAGAGAGAGAGAGTCGTCGTCGAGAGAGAGAGATAGGAGAGAGAGATGTGAGATAATTTAGGAGATATTTTGTTGCATTCTAAATATAGAATATACCAAAATGACCATAATGGGTTTTTCGACATTTAAAAATATAGATAACGAGCCATTAATGATAACCATCAGATTGACTATGGATGGTTAGGATGGCGGGCTTTCCATGCACCCAGGAAAGGTGCACCTCATTCTGAAATATTCCCTATATATATATGGGGGGGGGGGGGTTGATGGGGTTGGCCTTTAGGTGGCAGCCATTAATTGGACTATCCTCATGCCATTTTCTGTAATTTTTTATATTTTTTTAAAAAATATCACCATGTACCATTCGAATTTTTTCAGAAACAGAGACTCATATGTCATCCATCTAGAATAGGTCAGTTATAGTAATATTTAAACTGTTAAAATTAATATTCTACATGGAGGATATAAGAGTCTCTGTTTCTGACAAAATTCGAATGACATATTGGAGGAGAACATACATGGTGATAATTTTCAGAAAAAAAATGAAAAAATGCATAAAAATGACACGGGAACAATCCTTCGTTGCCCCCGGCGGGCATCCCCATTTTTCCTATATATATGAGTTAATGAGTATCATCTGTGGGAACATATAAGAATATGCTCCCACTTTTTTCCACTTCTTTTTTAAATGGAACAAATGGAGATTTAATTAGAATAATAAGTGGAAAATGTTTTTCAATTTTCCATGTAAAATAGACGTTCCAAACACTTCCATCTAGAGGAGGTCATTTCAGCAATAATAAAACCGTTAAAATTTGACAGCCTTTATGGAGTGGATATAAGTCTCGATTTAAGTCAAATTTTGGATGACATCACGGTGATAGATTGTGATCTAAATTCCACTAGATTTCATTTCAGAAAAATAAAAAAAATACGGGGGAAAAAGTGGGAGCATATAAGTTACATACTCTCGAAAACATACTCATTTTCTACACACACACGTTGACGATTCCTATTTTCTTCTTCTCAAGAAGGTTGATGCTTGCAGGGATCAGAAGAGTAGAGATAATGATGAGGCAATTTTTCTGGTCAGATGGGAGGCAGCAGAGACAATGCATACATCTAGTAGGTTGGGAGGAACTCATGAGGCAGAAAAACGAAGGAGGCCTGGGAATTCGGGATGTAAGCTGTATGAATAAAGCACTGCTAGCTAAGTGGGTCGTGCAGATTTGGGAAAACACAAATAGATTGGCTATCAACCTCTTACGCACAATATATGATGTGAAGGGAGCTTTAGAGGGAAGAGTGTGTTTCGAGTCTTCTTTGTGGAATGGGTCCGAGATATTTTACCGTAGCTAAGGATGAGAATAACACCGAAGGTGGGTGTAGGGGTTGACTTCAGGTTTTGGCAAGACAACTGGATGGGAGAGGGGTACTATGCAATAGGTACCTAAGATTATTTGCTCTTGCGGCAAACAGGGAGTGTTCAGTGGCTGATATTGGTGGACCTGGCTCGTGGATTCCATAATTTTTGTTGAGCTCTCGGATAGAAGGTTGGAAGACTTAGGTAGATTGCGGTCCGAGATGCCCTCTCGGAAGTGTATTTCCCAGGGTAGGGACCACTTTGTTTGGGAGGGGGAAAGATTCTCAATAAAGAAGGCATATAAAATGTTCAGAGGGAGCACAAATGATCTGGTTCCAGACATGCTACAAGATACGAAGATAATTAGGGCAAGCAGGATCCTTAGCAGAGTGAAAGTTTTTCGGTGGTGCCTCAGAAGGGGTAGACTAGGGACAAAGCAAGGGGGCAGGCTTTTTGGCATGACCGGATACCCAGTGTGAGAGATATGATGCTCAAAACGGAGGATGTTGAACATTTGTTCTTTACTTGTCTTTTTTCGGATCGTGTTTAGAAGGAGTTGGGGTTGACATGGGTTCTGCACGGAGGTTTTGATGATTTTCTGGAGATCGATAAGGTTGGTAGGGAGAAACTCGACAAACAATTGTATATCGCCATTCGTTGCTCTTTGGGCCATATGGGGAGGAAGAAACGATCTAATTTTAAAAATCAAAGGTTCTATTCAGAAAATGTATTAGCTTACGTCTTTCCATGTATCGTTTTTGGTCCATAAGGTAATGTATCTCTCTATTAACTTTTAAATATAAGTACTTTATCCGGTGAGACACAACTCAGGATTTCATCCCTTTTTTCATATATAGGGGACCTTTCAAATGAGGTGGGGGCTTTTCTGAAATTGTAAAGGCAACTGTGAATTTAGTAGAAACTCTGTAACAGTTGTGTAAAAGTATAAAATGCACATTGTAAAAAAATAAATTTGTAAAATATAGCATCTAAATTTAAATTAATATGTCCATCTAATATAATAATATTTTCATAATTTTATTTCACTATACATGTTATGTTAATATTTATTGATATATGTATGAAACAAGAAATATATATAGAGAGAGGGGGGAGGAGTGATCCATATGAGAGCCAAAACCTGTGAGAGCATGAGAGCATGCATTCTGTACCACATGATCCAACCAGGAGAGAGAATAACATGAGAGAGAAAACAGAATCATGTGATCCAGAATGCATGCTCTCATGCTCTCACATTTTTTTGCTCTCATAGGAATCACTCTCTCTATATATGTGTGTGTTTGTGTGTGTGTTTGTGTGTGTGTGTGTTTCGGGCGGGAAACTACCCGACAGAATAAATGGTTTTTTCATTTCTAGCCTATACAAATTTGAAAAAAACATTATTCCTAACTGTGTGTATGTTTTATTGCTTTAGAGCCACTGATTACGGGGGGTGGGGAATCCTGCAAAAATCGACGTAGCAATCTTCAGTGACTCGCCCTATGGAAGATCATCCCGAATCTCTCTCCGAGGAACAATTGATTCTGCTGAATTCGAGCATATTTTTGGAGGTTGGATGGCAAACCTCAAATTGTGATCTTTGTTCGCCCAGTCATCAGCTTTATTTGGAATGGTTTTTTGGACGCTTTTTCTTTTCTTTTCGGGGTGTCCGTTCCCGCTGTGATATGCGTTACCCCCAACAGGGGGCTGCAATGGTATACTCAAAAACAATCCTATGGTTCGATGAATGGACAGCTGATTTTTTTTCAAAAAATATATATAATGATGGTAGGTTTTCCTTTCTTTTATACGTATATATTCGTAAGTAGTACTAGTATATCCAGCACCAGTACCTACGTACGCATGCCAACACAAAGAAAAAGAGAAGAAAAGAAAACGACCACTCATGCACAGCTCACTAACGTCTATCAACTGAACATTGGTCGACGCGTTTCCAACCTTTGAATGGGGAGAATCAATGGAAGTTATACTGGAACGTTTGATTGTTTTTAAGCAGAGAATATCCGACTCAAAACATTTGATACGACATCTTGCACTGCCACAACATGAACTTGTGTCCTTAGTTGCATTCAGCCATGAGAATCACATTATTTGCTATACTGTTAGAAGATGCACGATTCTTTAACTAAGTTACGCTAAGTGAAACTCAGCACGAAGGTCCATCACAACAACAATATAATCTGTCGAGGATGATAATTTTAGGAGATCATTGCTACATCATTCAATATCAGCTAACGATAATATTCGTTCCAAAATAAGTTTTATATTTTAAATTTCACATTGAAATCATAATTGTTCTTATTCTACTAGCAACAGTTTACAGCAAGAAGGTTAAAATTTGTTTATATACTAGAAAACATGATATGTACTAATGAAATTAAGATGATAAAAAATAGTACGTATAATGGAGATAGACATGGAAGTGTAGGAGAATGCAAATGTTGAACTAACCATAGTCTAAGGGCATTCAAGCTCCTCTTTCTTTATTTATGGGTAAGTTCACTTCTTGGTGCAAGATAGGTGGAAACACAAGAAAGCAAAAAGGGATAGAAGGACAAGGGCGACATATGAGCAAGATGATAGAGACCTTAGCAACTCAGGATCTTAGATGACTAACTTAGGATCATCTAGCAGCAAACGTTTTAATGCGCACTCATCGGAGTTTGTTGTATTTAGATGATATTAATGAGTGAGAGAAGGTTTGAGTGTAAGTGAATCCCTAGTGAAAATAAAACTTTCTCCTTAATTCATCTCATGTGTTCATTCTTTTGTAAGTTGTGTCACACAATATTTCTGATTAGGTTCCAACACTAGTCTCTTATACAGAGTAAAACAACTTAAAATCCAGCATAAGCCTTAGTTGGACTATCTTTAAAAAAATACCAGCCTCAGATGAAAATTTCCTTGGACCTTTTTTATTTAATTTAGTCCCCTCGACATTCTCTCTTGCTTAGCATTCATCTTGTGGATCCCTGGCCTCTCTAATATTTACAAACTACTGCCACTTGCTTCATATTGCCTTCTACTACTTGCCCACATCCTTATATATACCTCTCCTTACACTTGATTTGTTGTGAGGGCTTGAATTCTATACTTTACTCGTGGTGATCTACTAAAAATACGAGGTTTTCTAAAAGGTATAGCTCTAAAAAAATTTGTTTGGAGATAATATTTTCTGAGATAAAATGGTTATGTTATTGTCAGCATACCACTACATGCCAATGTCTTGTGGACCTCTTAGTACCAATGCAGATTGTGCACGAGTAAAATAGACTGGAAAAGTATCAATTAGACATATAATTATCTTCCAGATTATAGTTTCGTGATTTTCTTAAAAAACATGTTTTAGCCGTGTCTACAACAATAGTTGATATGTGAGCTTGTCGTTTATGTCCGCCAACATGTACTAAATGCTATTAGATTAAATTTGACAGAGCTAAAATACTGCGTAAGAGCACTAATCAAATAAGTTTCTTGAACCCTGTAATACATTAAAGAAATAAACAGGGTGATAGTATACATCATTTTCCAAGGGATTGTGTACAAAAAAGGGAGAAATTTCACTAGTTTTTATAAATAATAATGATCAACTTACTGGTGTATTCACTAAAATGTTAAAACTTGATAATTTTGCCCATCTAAGAATAGGTTTATGTAAACTAAGTGATATCGCCTAATAAGTCTTTAAATCCAGTAATAACTGCCTTTAATTCAAGTAAACACTAAGCTACATTTGTTATCCTTTATTATTGGGAGGAATACAAGAAAAGAAAGTAAATTTGGTATGAAATAGAAATTAAACCAAAATGTAAGAAAAAAAACTCAGAGTAAGACGAATGGAGAGTACAATCCTCTTAAGGAGGTAAAGAAATAGTGAATTACACCAAATAAGGGTATATTTAAGAATTATTTTAATAAGCCAGGTTAAAAATGAAGTTAAAATGAGATGTAAATATATTTATCTTTTTGATAATGACAAAAAGGGAAAGAGAAAAAAATGATATTTAGCGGTTCTTGATTACAGGAAGAGAGGGTCTAAATACAGTAAAAAGCTTTTAAAAATGTAAAAGTTTTGTCATTAACAGAAATTATAAGATTGTTAATGCTTAAATTTGTTAGGATTAGAGTCAAATTAGTATTAAAAATCCAAATGAGATTGAACTTCTAATCCTAATATAGTTGAGTTATATTTTATTTATATTCCTATTGAGAATATGACTATGGGGTTGTAACTGAGCTATATATAGAGGGGGGTTGAGGCATTGCCTCAACACCACCACAAGAACGATGCAACCCCTAAAAACAGTGGGGAGAGAGAGAAGAGAGGAAGAGAGCGAGGGACTAGAGAGAGTTGTACTCGTTCTTCTTTTAGTCATCTTTCTTATCCGGTGGTCGCAAGAAATGACCAACCACCGTTATATCTGATTGTTCTTTCTTTCACGTGCTTCTGTGATGGTGAATGATTCCGCATCTGCATCCGTATCGGGTGGCTTGTGTTCCAACAAAATTGATAATAGAAAATAATTAATTTTTATATATTTACTTTTAGAAAGGACTAACATTTTAGGTACAAGAATCTCATTTCGAATCTAAGAAGAAATTACTTAATCTGAGAAGGAGGGACGCAATATTTGGGAATGACGGACCCAAACTTTGAATATAGTATATATTCCTAAAGTTGTAGCCATACTATCAAAGATGAAGAAACGAATCTCAAAACTCGAATCTCAAGAAAGAGGTCAAGGAAGCTAAAAATCAAGGGGATATATACTAATAAGGCATTTTTCATGAAGGTTGAAGTTAAATAATTTACATAGTTTTTATTTCTATGAAAATAAACTGTCATAAATTTATTGTATACTCGAGATACACAAGCAATTTCCATTATAGACCATATTAGCTTCCAATCAATCCTTCAATCGACTAAAATATCATTGGTCTAGATATCATTCCTCTTAATTGAGTACAAAGACTTTCTGTCGACTAAATCAAATCTTGAGTCAACTTAGATGGATATGTTTTTTTTTTCAATCAAGTACTATCTTCAGCATATCGACTAATAATCAGACGATTAGTCAATGCCATTAATCGACTATTTGAGGTCACTTGCATTGAATACTTTATCGCTAAGGTCTACTGAACGTTGTTCAACCGCCATCATCTGATGACTCATTATTGTATCAATTAACTAAGTATTCGTTAACTTATTGACTCACATTTTCAATCGACTAATTTGTTGACAAAAAGGACTTTTTTTTTGTTCTAAACGTTACCTAACTGCTTCCAAACCTTACTTGATGACCCTAAACATCAACTTAGTAATTCTAAGCCTATAAATAGGACTCTTAAGTACCCATGAGCATACATGATCATACTTAAACACATCAAAGTACTCCTGAGGTAATATAATATCCCTACCATCTAAGATAAATCCGAGCTCTTCTCGACTCAATTGTGTGTGCAACTCTCAATCTCTCAAGTATTTCATTGTGCTCAAGTGATCTCACATCTCTCAAATAAAATTAGGATCATCTTCATATCTTGTTCAACATCATCAAAGCACAAGGAAGCTTTTGTATCTAAGATTATATACTAATAATGTATTTTTGTTTTCAAGCATTGTACTTAATTGTCCTGATTGCGGGTTCCTTTCTCTACATGAAATAAAATGTCCCGTGAATATTGTCTAAGGAAGGGAAGATTTTACACAAGGTTGTTCTACCCTCGATTTTGATCAGTATAGTGCGGGCAAGCTTCACAGAGAGAGAGAGAGAAATTTAAAATGAAATTTTAGGTTATGATTTCTTTTCTTCTTGAGTTTCCACATTATAATCAACATGTATGGTTGAGATTTGATTATTCTATCTCTATTCTTAACTTGTAAATTTTAAATTTAATTTAATTTTTTTAAGATATTATATTTTACAGAGTTCACTCCCCTCTTGTGCTGAACGTATGAACTATAAATTTGCTATAAATATATAATATGTCCAAACACATGCTATACACACATATTCACATGTGTGTATATGCACATATACGTATACATATGCATCACACATACACGCATATATATAGGGTAATATGGGGCTGCCCCCTGGGAGTAGCCAACTTGGCTACTCCCACCCTATTTTCCCCTCATTTTTTATTTCTTTGGAAAATAAAAACTTGTATATTCATCACTATATCCCTCTAACATTCTATTAAAATTTCGTCAGAAATAGAGACTCCTAGGCCCTCCATCCAGACGTCATTTTTTTAACGATCGCAGGATTTTTAAATCGACCCTGTTTGGATGGAGGCCGTAGGAGTCTCTGTTTCTGACGAAATTTTAATAGAATGTTAGAGGGATATAATGATGAATTTACAAATTTTTATTTTCCGAATAAATAAAAAATGAGGAGAAAATATGGGTGGGAGTAGCCAACTACTCCCTGGGAGCAGCCCCATTTTACCCATATATATATAGGGTAAAATGGGGCTGCCCCAGGGAGTAGCCAACTTGGCTACTCCCACCCTTATTTTTCCCCCATTTTTTTATTTTTTTTGGAAAATAAAAATTTGTATATTCATCGTTATGTCCCTCTCACATTCTATTAAAATTTCGTCAGAAATAGAGACTCTTAAGCCCTCCATCCAGACGTCATTTTTTAACGGTCGCAGAATTTTTTAAATCGACCATGTTTGGATGGAGGCCGTAGGAGTCTCTGTTTCTGACGAAATTTTAATAGAATGTGAGAGGGATATAATGATGAATATACAAATTTTTATTTTCCAAAAAAAATAAAAAAAATGAAAGAAAAATAGGGGTGGGAGTAGCCAAGTTGGCTACTCCCTGGGGGCAGCCCCATTTACCTCACACACACACACACACACACACACACACACATATTTATATATATATGGGATAAATGGGGCTGCCCCTAGGGGGAGCTAACTTGGCTCCCCCGCCCCATTTTCACCATTTTTTTATTTTTTTGAAAATTTCTTCCATGAATATTCATCACTATATCCCTATATTATGCTATTAAAATTTCGTGCGAAACAGAGACTCCTACGGCCTCCATCCAGACAGTCATTTTTTAACGGTAACAGGATTTTTTAAATCGACCCCGTTTGGATGAAGGTCGTAGGAGTCTCTGTTTCGCACGAAATTTTAATAGCATAATATAGGTATTTAATAATGAATTTACACGGTTTTAGATTTCAAAAAAAATTTATGTCAAAAAGGGACGGGGGGAGCTAAGTTAGCTCCCCCTAGGGGGCATATACATTTTTCCCTATATATATATATATATGGGACCTTTCAAATGAGGTGGGGTCTTTTCTGAAATGGTAAAGGCCACTGTGAATTTAGTTAAAACTCTATGATAGTTTTGTAAAAGTATAAACTGCATATTGTAAAAAAATGAATTTTGTAAAATATAGTATCCAAATTTAAATTAATGTTTCCATCCAATATAGTAATATTTTCATAATTTTAATTCACTATACATATTATGTTAATATTTATTGTTATGTATGAAACAAGAAATGGTAAATATATTGGAAAGATGCCTAAATTGAGGGTAGCTCACCATATATATGGTGAGACCCCGCCTCATTTGAAGTTTCTCCTATATATATATAATATATTTGTGCATGTATGTGCGTATTTGCTTGTGGAAATATGAAGATAATGTTCAAATTCATGCTCTAAAAAATTATACTTGCTTTAAACTCATGATAAAAATATGTAACAAGTTCCACACCCAGTATTATAAATATAGTAGGTATAACTCCCTGTTATGAGTATATATGATATTCTAAACCTCAAATATACATATAGCATGTTCAGTCCTTGTTGTAAAAATACAACATATTTAGCTCCTGCTAACCCTTGCTCTAAATCAGGTTATAAATTTAAAGTGCCTTTCAAAAAAAAATAAATTTAAAGTGGGAGTTTGAACCTTCTAAAAAGGAGATGATGGTATTAGTATTGTGTATGTGTGGAGAAATGAAACTACTCTCAAATAATGTCAGTCAACAAATTCTAAGAAATTACGAGTTGGCAAACCTATTTTGATGGCCACATAACGGGTAATTTCTGATATCAGAAATTTACTTTTGGGTAAATGCCATGGTCGAAGATCACATCTGAGGTAACTCGTCACTGGTTGAAGATCACATCTGATGGAACTTGTCACTACAAGAAACCGACGGGTACTGTTCTGTGTTACCTAAAGATTGGCATGCATCCAAAAAAGCAAAAGAAATGGTAAAAAAGAGAAGGCTACCAATGGCCATATCTTAAAATGAAATCAACCTTTTCTGATTTTCTACCCTAAAGTGATAAGAATGTTGATTAACCCGAGGAGAGGGAGAAAGACTTCTTATAGTAAGTTACTGCATTTTTTGGAAGACTGTTCAAAGCATATACTTTGAGTTTGGAGCACACTGTACAAAACATATGACGAGTTTTTCTGTAGCAGATGTATTAGGATGACCCTTGCTAAATGTAAGAATATACAAGTAGATATACTGATCTAACTTCAGTGCTAAAGTTATGCACCAAGACAATCTATATTATTTTATTTTGTTTTGACATTCATACTTTGTGGAACTTTTATACTAGTCTTATGGCTGCAGAGTCTTTTTATTACATAACCCATAAAAACTTGATTTTTTCTGAAAGATGAAAGAAAATTTCATTGAAGGATAGGAACAACTATTCAACAGATCATTTTATATGTATTTAAGATTTGAACCCTGATTTGTAGGCAGGTTTGGATGGGTAGTTTTCGTATTATTTTTATTAAATCTACTTATAAAGCATTATCTGAAAAGCTCGATCGAACTCGAGTGGGTGTAGGAAGACGGAGAGAAAAATCGAGTGGGAGTTGGTTTTGTTCTACTGTCAACTGTATTATAATAAAATGTTGCCATTTTTAATTATGATTAATTAGAGTACTACCTATCATGAAGTGTCAAACCAAACCCAAGGGTGTTGATTGTTAACCCCAACCTATACAATGGTTTCTGTGTGCTAAATGGACCGGATTTGAGTCAATTAAAGTATATGCATGGATATATAGTCTTATAATATCTCCTAGACAGACTGCTAAACAATGAAAGGTAGACTCAAATGACTAAGTTAACACAATAAACCCCTGCACAATAGCTTCATAATAACACTGCATGTATCTCACTTGTGTTTTAAAATCATGACGTGCCCTATACCGGATACTAATTAAAAACTTTATCTCTACACATCTATTTATACGAGTATATATTTTTTTAATTAAAATGATGTTTTGACTAGTGCTAACTGCAGATATCCACGACCATTTTTTATATTTACTTATTTAGTGGAGGGGAATCCCATTAATATGGATGTTAACTAAATTAGTAGAAATATTAAGGAAATCACATGGCAGAAAAAAAAAGACAGATCATAAGTGCAATCCAAAAGCTGGCAAATTCTCTAAATAAACTGCTAACATCACTATGCCATCATTTATTGCAATTTTCAGTAGAAAAATTCGGATCCAATAGAAATAAATCTTTTAAATGTAGGACTTTTTTCCAAATAATGACCAAAGTTAATCTCTAATTCGGACTGAATTTATGAAGTCGCCTGAAAACAAATTCAGTCAGGCTTAAAGATCAAAATATTGCTACAAAAAAACTCTGTGATTGAAATAAACCATATGTTAGCTACCAAGTTGGAAAGATTAGATGTTTATATATCGATATCTACCATTCTTTCATAAGGCTACAGATAACAGTGACTGACAGTAAGTGGAATGTAAAGCACTTATTGATCATTACCCGTTGGATCTTTTAGCATTAACCTTTTTTAACGATGGTTATATATAGTATTTACACTTGTATTTGTATGCAGTAAAATCCATGGTTTTTAAAATTAACGTGAAGTCGAGTCTCTAATTATATTACATTGAACTTACGCTGATTGCTTAAACTGGCATCATATAATATACCTCTTTTTTTTAGAAAAAAAACGATCGAAGCCAGTATCTTAAATATATATTGCACTGGCGACTCATCTGAAATATCAAAATTGCATGGATTCGATTTAAGGAGCAAAGGACCTCGAATTTTGATCATCTTTGATGGGTCCATGCTACCGTTTGATGTTGAGGTAACATAAACCTAATCAACTGATAATCAAGTAATCAACCGATATATACTAAATTACAAATTCTTTGAGCATCAAAATAATTTGCGACTATCCTCGTCCAATTCGCAAGATCAACTTCCCATGTTAGAGTTGAGTTTCTTTCACTAGACTTTTAATTAGGGTTTTCTTATGAACCCAAAATCAACGGAAAACCAAAACCCCTTTTACTATCAATGCTCCCAAATTAAATATAATATCATTTTCATATTCCGATCATATCACCGGCAACCCCACGTACTTACTTCATAAGTCCTATTTCATAAATCACAGCATGACTAGATCTAACTGTGACACAGAAAGGACAACAGTCGGTCATATCCGATCCCATTGGATCGGAGAAAACCCTGATTAAACCATAATACGACGTTTGTAGATGATCAGATCTAGCTAGATGCTAGAGAGAGAAAAGATGGATAGGGATATATATATGAGATGGAAAGAAACATGGTACTGCAGTGGTGATGTGATTATACCGCCAAGGTTGTGCAGCAGGAGTTGCAGATGACATAACAGGCATGCTGATCAGATGCGATGGCCTCAGACGACATCTACGATTGCTGCTTTCGGTCGATTAGAGGCGGTCGACTGGAGGTAGCAGAGATGGTGGTGACGAGGGGAGGGGGATGGCTGGCTGCAAAGTGAGGAGGAAAGGTACGAGGGGAGAGCTCGGTGGCAATAATAATACCATGTGATGTGGTCTTTATCATGTGGAGAAGGGAGATATGGAAGGACGGGCAAGAGATGTGTGTGGGGTTAGATCTGTTTGTAGTGGTGGGGCTTCTTCTTGCTAGTGTGCAACTTGTGCTTACCTGATGAGCGGGAAAATCTATGGGTTTTAATTATTGAATGAAAATAATGTGAAGAAGGTGAATGTGTCTTGACCCGCAAATTTTCCAATTCAATATCCAATAAAATCAAACAAGGCGGATTGATATTTATTAATTATCATGTTGTGGGTCGAACACATGGAGACAATAATTTTTACAAGGGTTATTAATTAATGAAAATTAATGAAAGACTCTTTTCTTTTTTCACTTTTTTCTGTTTTTATGTCTTTTTATGTTTTTTATATTATTTGGAATTTCGAATATTTATATTTTTATATTTTTAATGATTTTTAATTTTGTAATTTTTTCCTTTTTAATTTTTCGAAAGGAAACAAAATAACAAAATATAAATAAAATGAATACAAGGCTCTATTTGTATTTTTCAATAATAGTAAAAATTATTAAAATCAGAATAAAAATGTTTTATGTTTTCCATAATTTATTATTTTTGTGATTTTTGTGGAGTTTTTAGATTTTTGAGGATACTAAAAATGAATAAAAACTAAAAATTATTTACAAGACAAACTAAGCTACTATTTTTGGGTTTTTTAAATAGAAAATAAAGTCAAATAAATTGCAAACAAATTTTAGAACAAAGAGTTTTTATTTAGAATTAAAATAAGACAAAAATGTATTTTTAAAAAATATATTTTATATGATTTTTTATAAGTTTATAATATTTTATTTTTATAATTTATAGAAATAATTTTCAAACCAAATTTACATAGGTAATAAAAATTAATAAATAAAGATACTTTAATTTTTTTAGAATTTTTTAAGAAGTTTTCAATTTTTATGATTTTTAATGTCAAATAGTGAAAAATAAGTTATTTTGTATTAGTAAAAATATCAAAACAAAATAATTTTCAAAATGAAAATGGCTGGAGATAGAACAAGTTAACAAAATGTTACACCAATTTTTTGTATTTTTTAAAGTATTGTGATTATTTAAAATAAGAACATTAAGCAAAGAAATAAAATGTTGCAATAGAGGGATGAAACTACAATTATTGAAAAGTTTTTGAGCGAATAATAACACAAAAATAATGTAGGGATAATCATTAAAATGTTAAGAAGCACATGTTATCACATGGAAGCAGCTTGATCAAGACCTATCCAGAAATATTACAAAAGCGGGGGCTTATTCGCAATTTACCCCAAAAAATCTCACGTACACAATTTATTCCAAAAAAATCTCGCATCTCGCGTGTAGCGCACGTGAGGCATGATGAACTCGAGTTTTGCAAGGGTCTAAAAATTATCCTCACAAAATATGAAGATAGATTGTCGCTGAAGCGACCACTCACTAAGGTCGAGTTGGTATCAACAATTAACCCACAAATAAATATAGCAATGCAAAGCTAAAACAAGTGCAACAAAATTTATTATACCCTACAATAAAATATATAGTGGTCAAGTACGGTAAGGGTTAAATATAGGGAAAATGGGGGATACACAACAAAATTGACTAAAAAAGATAACAGATGTTTTTTAGGGATTTTTTAATTTTTGTTGGTTTTTAATTATTTATTTTTTTTGAATTTTTATTTTTTTATTTTTTGGATTTTTTAAATTTTCTAATTTTTATTTCCTTTTTATATTTTCTGATTTGTAATTTTTATAATATTTATAAAGATTGGAATACGTAAGTATAGGTATATTTATAAATAAAAAAGTTTCTATTTATAAATAGAGCTAAAAGTATTCAAAATTAAAAAAATGAAATATTTTATCTTTTTTATATTTGTTATTTTTCTGATAATTTTTACTATTTTTTGTATTTTTAATTGAATTAATATAACAAAACAATGACTGGGGTAAATATGCCAAATTGTTTTGAAATTTAAAATATCAAAATAGTTTAAAATGTTCCAAAAATGTTTTAATATATAATGTATATAAATGACAAGTTTTTGAAATCAAAATAAATATTTTGGAATTTTTAAATTTTTTAATATTTTTTATAAAGATTTTGGATCTTTTTAATTTTCAGTGTTTTCTTTTTCTATTTTTAGGGATTTTTGGTCTGTAGATGCTAAATAAGATAAAAAAATAATATATATGGAATTTTTCAAAATATTTTTATATTTTTTGTATTTTTGTAAGATAGATAAAGAAAATGGCTCTATTTTTTATTTTTAGTAAATAGAAAATAAACCTTATATACCTATCTAAAAATATATATGATATATATATCAGGTATTTGTAGTGATTTTCTAGGAAAGGTCAGGAGATATTTTTAACAAAGTAAAATCCATAGCAAGAAAATACAATCTAACATGGGTATTTGTGTAAAACTTAAAGTTTCTAGACCAAATCTGAACAACACAAAGAATAAAAAGACCAAATATGCAATTTTTACAAATAACCAATAAGCAATACTTGGAGGGGTATTTCTACAATTAATATAAAGCTTGGGGGCTAGATGCAAAATGTCTAGAAAATATTACGATAATAATTCCAAAATATGGCTTGAATCGAAATACGCAAAACTATAGGGGCCTCTCTTCAAAAATCTCACACCTCACACGTATTGGCACGTGTGGTGACGTGGCAGGGGACTTGGATGCAAATATGCGAAGTCTAGGGGGTAAAGTGCAAATTATCCAAAAATGTAGACAAAAGTTTAAATATTAAATTGAAATTACAAAAATGGCCAAGGTCTCAGGCAAAATTACCATGTAGGGCGATGCAAAAATGAAGGGCGATGCATGCTCCACTTATCCACGTAGCGCGTTTAGACGATCGATGGTGCTTCGATGATGAATGCCCGGGATCAGAAGGTTGTTGCAGATCCAATGGCAGTTGGGGCTTCTGGGGAAGGAGCGAGATCTGACAACTGTAGACTTCCCTAGAAGAACAGGGAAGATCACAACCTAGATCGAGCTTCAATCTGTGCTGGCGGGTGACTCCAGCCACTAGGGAATGTCCCAAGTGTCGTAAACGGATCTAGAAGCTCCCTCGAACTATTAGCAGCCTCCAAAAGATCCTGAGAGCTCCGACGAAGTTAAGCGAGGTCGGAGAAGCTTGGGAGTCTCATCGGACTATAGGAACGTAAGCTGGATCTCATGGCGGAGCAACTCCAATGAAGTGGTGGATCTACTCGAATTACGCCCGGTTCTCCTCGCTAAGCCCTTAGTAAATCTCCTGGTGCCAGCAAGAGTCTCAAACACTGCTATGGTTAGGGTTTCTCGGGGTAGAAGAGGATAAAGGAGAAGAAGAAGGCAGAGGAGATATCTTATACCAGGTGAATTTGAAATGATGTGACAAGTCCATAGATGGATCCTTGGATCGATGAAAGATCACGACGTGAGAGAGAATAATCGAGGAGTAAAAGTCAATAAGAAATTGGTCCAAATGGGTGTAAGGATCATGCTCCAAAGATGGGAGAAACGAGGTCAAAAACCCTCTGACGATCACAGGGCTAGGGGGTCAGATAGTTGACTGAGGTCAACTGGTCTGGGCTCCCCAATTGTCCACGTGGACCGATAGAGGACAAAACTGTGAATAAAAGGTTTATTAATTAGAAAAATAATAATAAAAGATTTTATTATTTTTTGTTTAAACATTTATTATTTTATTAGTATTTTAATCTGATTTTTATTTATTTCTACAACTTAATTTATTATAGGTTATTTTTAGAGGTGCATTTATAGGTTTATTTACCTATATTATGTATATTTTCCTTTTATTTTATGTTCTATATTTTATATTTATATACATAATTTATATATTTACAAGTCATTTTAATACACTCAAATATATTTTTTTATTGTATTTTTTGAGTTTATTTGTACTCTTAATTAAATAAAGGTATTTATTATATAAGTATATCTATAGATTATCCATCTATGTATTTTATACACATATTCATTAGTGCATTTTTTATGATTTTGTTTTATTGTAATTATCTGTATATACTAAAAAGGATATTTACAAATTATAAAAGTATAAAATAAAGAAAAATATAAGGAATAAATAAAATGAATATTTTATTTAGGTATATTATACAATAGGGGTCCAAAATATAACTTTTGCCTCTTAACTCTAAATTAAATGAAATCACCTTCATTGAATAGCTAATAAAAAGTTTATACAGTTAAAGCGATTTTGATGCATTTTGAATCCATCAGGAGAAGATGTGTCTCTGGGAAGCTTGGATTTTGGAATTTTATTCTAAGTGTAGAAAGTACAATCAGCATTAATTTATATGAAATAAATTTTGTATTTTTCTATGTATTTCTATCTACAACTTTCATGTACAAAGTTTATTAATTTGATATATAAACAATAAATAATAAAACAGGTCCCAAAACTAATTTATTGGGTTAGGGTTTCTTGTATTTATTGTCACTTATCTCTCCCCACTTTATTCCTTGTTGAGCAAGTCATCATGATGCATAGGTCTCGGGGTTTAGGGTCATAAAATATCTTTGGTGTTTTATTTATTTGTTTTTGCTTTAAATGCAACATTTTATGTAGTATTTACAAAATAAAGAGTAGATGTTATTTTATGCAAGATAATGATATTTATATGTATATAAGGTTCAAAGGCCAAAATGAAAGAATGAATGTGATAAAATGGAGATTCATCACCCCCCCTATATTTACTTTGCTAGTCCCTAGCAAACACTTATGTCTATAAGTGCAAAAAAATAAAGAAAAGGAAAAGAAAAAACTTGGATTGATTTTAATTTTCAAACTTGTCTTCATAAAATCAAAGTTTGGAGCTCAATAAAACCTTTGGAATTTATGTTTCGTCAGAACCTTACATCCTCTAGGAGTCACAAAACCCTACCCAAGTCTCCTCAAAAGCCACGTCAAAACACTTTGATGTCATACGCAGTCCCTTATGACTATGAGTCTATCTTGTACAGTGTATGTGATATGTATCTATCCTCGGTTAAAGCTGTAAAGTCAGTCTTCTCCAACATGATGACCCTAATTCCCCGATCTAACAACTCTTTCTTCGAGAAGCGGTGTATTCCATTCTAAGTTCAAGTACAACTGGCTAAAGAAGAGGAGGTGAAGAAAAGAACGAACAGTAGCCAGTGTAGCTACCTATCCTAGGACGCTTGACCGTTGTGGCCAAGTCATCCGGTTGTAAGCTCACATGAATATTTGACTTTGAAGATCAAGCTTGCTTATTGACTATACAAATATATACATACTACAACAAGAATTGGTTTTTCTTGGAGTCTTTGTACATCTATTCTTTTTAGAGTTTTTGAATATGCATTTTTAATACTATATACAACATCATTTACATAAGGATTTTTTTCCTCTTGATAGAATATCCCTCTTTTGAAGTATTATTGCAACCCACGGAGTTTTGTCTTTAGACTTATTTGATACAGGATCCGATTGGGGTACAATGACCACAAATGTTTGACTTCCGATGTTTGCATTGGCTTGTGTCTCATGCTAGTAAATGCATCCATCTACCACTTCAACCGAGGTGAGCAAAATGTAAGGTGTAGGTATGAAAGCTATGCCATTGTCGACAAGAGTCATGTGTGTGCTTCGAAATATTCTACTTAGGCAGTAAAGATGAAAGTGAACCAAGTCTCGTGGTCTCAAAGAATTAAGTCTAGTAGACCTGAAGTATCCCAATTCCAGATCCTATAAGGTTCCTGTGATTAAGTAAATTAGGGTCCAACCAAGCTTCAATCTTCGGATTTTATTTAGACTAGTTCAATTACCAATCTCAATTTAAAAAATGCAAATGCCATGTATAATGTAAGGAAAATATTTTTGTGATGCAATTTTCTTGTTTGAACTTTTTGAGGATTTTTGAAAAGTTTTGCAAATTTTTATGCAAGTTTTTTAAAAGATTTTGCAAATGATTTTGGGATTTTTAATTTTGTAAATTTTTAATAATTTTTCAAAAACAAAAAAACTGGTAAATAATTATGTGCAGATATTTATACGGTAGTGCATCTTATTATTTACAAGAGTTTGGTTTTAGGAATTTACAAGATTATATATACAAGATTTGTAAATGATCTTTATTTGCTTGAATTATGTACATATTTCAAAATAATTTGAAATATTTTCACAATCATTTCAAAAACTTTACTTTGCAAACTATTTTGGCAAATAATTTTTACAAGCGTTTACAAAATTCGAAAATTATTTTGCAAAATTTTTTCAAATAGTATGTAAAGATTTTTTCAAAATATATTTGTAACCATTTTTTAAAACATTTGCAAGTAGATTTTCAAATTATTTTATTCAAATAAAAGAAAGTTTTTTTTACAAACAAAACATTTTCACAATGGATGAAAATATTTTACAAATATTTTGCAAACAGTTTTCAAAAAGATTTTATAGCCATTTTCAACATTTTGTAAAATATTTTGATCTTGATTTATGAATCAATATATACAAAGAATTGGACGGGTGTATTGATTTTAATTTTTTTAGTTAACCATATTATTTGAAAATGCGAAAGTACGAGTTATGACTAAAGTATATACAACTTATATATGACCCCCTTATCACATGTCCCTTCAACTATTGATATTCTTCCAATACTTAAGGATATTTTACCCTAAGTTTAGGGGGATGGGGGTAGGTCGAGCCGAAGATTTCATATACTCCCACCCTTTCCTTGCCTTGTGTACAACCTACTATACTTAGGAATATTTCATCCCAAGTATAGTGGAGATGATCAACTTCTCATTTGTTCATTATTTAGCCATTGTAGTATAGATTGTTCTATGCTTAGTACAATTTATGTCCTCTCTTTTTCTTTCTGATCTAAGAGGATATAGCTTAAGCTAAGTTAAGTATAGCAATGATGAAAGGGGTGAATACCTTTTCGATAGAATTAGAGAAATGAAAGCAAAAAGAAGGGGGGAAAAAGAAGAAAACAAAAATTATTTTTGAGATTTTCTGCTTTAAGTTTCTGATCCATCGATCTCAGGTGGCTCATCTTGAGACATCACATGAATCGAATAAAAAATGGACTGGAACGTAGATGACTCTATGTATGGCTTCAGCAACTATCCGTTTACCACGAAGGGTTGTGCATCAGATGATGATTCTAATACTAAGAGACTGCCATTGTTATGAACAATGTGGATGATATAAGGTCCTATCCACTTGCTCTTCAGTTTGTCAGGAAAAATTTTAACCGCACGTCAAACAACCATACCTTTTTTCCAGGCTCAAAAGTCATCCTTTAGATGTTTTTATCATGTCATTTCTTTACTTTCTCCTTAGACATGAGGTTGTTGTCATACGAGTAGTCTATGAATTCAAGCAACTGGTTCAGATCAATTTTTTGTGTTTTCCTACTTTCTCAGAATCCAAATTACATAATTCAATACCCATAAGAATTTGTGGATTAATTCCATGGGCTGGTGACATGGCTTACCATACACAAGGCGATAGGGAGACATCCCGAGAGGAGACTTGTACATTGTGCGATAGGCCCAAAGAACCGAGTCCAAGAGTTGGAACCAATTCTTCTTGTTTGGTCGTACAAGCTTCTGCAGAATAGTCTTGATTTCCCTATTGAACATTCAGCTAAGACATTTGACTGTGGGTGGTACGACACGGTGACACGATGTTTGATTATGTATTCTTTGGTCAGCTTCTTAACCTCTCTGTTTATGAAATGGCTACCCTCTTATGATATTAGGGTTTTCAGAATTCCAATCCGCGAAATAATGTTTTCTTGGAGGAACTTGCACACTATTCTGTTATCAGTGGTCTAGGTGGGGATAGCTTCCACCCATTTGCTTACATAATCCATGGCCAGCAAGATGTACTCATAGACCTGATTATTAGGAAATGGGCCCACGAAGTCGATGCCCCAAGCATCGAAGTCGTCTGATATCTGAATGTATTTCAGAGGCATCGTGTATCTAAAACTAATATTTCCACCCATTCTCTAATAGTCAGTATAACTCTTGACGGAATCAACAACATCCCTGAACAAGGTTGGCCACCATAGACAAGCACTTTCATTGTCGTTCTCTTTCCAGAATGGTGTCCACCAGCTTCAAGCTTATGACAGTGGCCTAGGACACCTATTATTTCCTGTTGAGGTATGCACATCCTCCATATGCAGTCTGCTCCCTTACAGAATAAGTGTGTTTCTTCCAACTGGTAGAAGTGAATGTATGCCAAGAACTTGTCTTTCTTGATCTTTGGCCAATATATCGGAGTCTTCTTGGAGACGAGATAATTCATGATGTCGGCATACCATGGGAGTAAGGTTACAAAAAGGACAGATTCATCTAGAAAAGTTTCTATGATAGGAATGATGGCTTGCTCAGGAACTTCTGTCTCAATGATTCTAGAAAGGTGATCCGCCATCACGTTCTTGACTCCAGGTTGTCATGAATTTAGAGGTTGAGAATCATGAGGCCGCAGGATAGGAGCATGTGTGATCAGGATTTTTCAGCTCATCGAAGGCGTGGAGAATATGATCATCAAAAACAAAATCTATCTCCTTGCTAAGAAATTCAGTCAACTCTCGGGCTAGCTTGTTGAAGTCTTTGATGAACCATCGGTAGAAATCGGCATGCCCCAAGAATGACCAGAGTTGTTTCAGACTTATAGATCATTCTAGCTATGAAATCATCTCCACCTTGTCTAGGTCAACTTCCATTCCACGTTTCAATACAATGTGACCTAGCACGATTCCCTCAGTCACCATGAAATTGTTCTTCTCCCGCGAGAGCGTAAGGTTCACTTCATAGAACCTCCTCAGAACTCGGTATAAATATTCCATACATTGATCAAATGAATCACCATAGATCAAAAAATCATCCATGAAGACCTCAAGGAAACTGCCCACCATGTCGGCGAAGACTGCTAGTATACATCATTGGAATGTAGAGGGGGTGTTGCACAATCCGAATGGCATCCGTCGGATAGCATACGTCCCAAAATGACAGGTAAACATGGTCTTCTCTTAGTCCTCATGAGTAATGGCAACTTGATTGTATCCAGAGTAACCGTCTAAGAAATAGAAATATTCCTTCATGGTTAGTTGATGAATACCCATTCATCACTCTTTATTCTTATATTTTAGCTACAAAAACCTTTGCAAATACATGTAGATATATGTAAATAGCAATAATTAGCAAAAGCATGCATTGTGTAAAAAGATATAATTAGCATGTTTTTGTGCAAAAATAAAAGAATAAAGATGAAAAAGAAAAAGAGGGAAATATTTAGAATAAATATTGAGCAACCTAACCCAAGGGAGGGCTCAGCATGGGCCTGACCGCATAAAAGCCACAAGTAGAGGGAGATAGGGGCTCATGTGTAAATATTTATGTAAATAAATAAATAATATTTTCCTCATCCAAAAATACACTTGTATATATTTTGTACATATTTATAAGCCATTAAAAACAAAATAAAAATCTAAAAATCAAAAACCCCAAAAAGAACTTTTCACCTTGTACATAGACCACCATCCTTTACCTATTTCACCTTGAAAATAAAGTTATTTATTTCTAAAACTTTTTGTGAATATTTCTTTTTATGTTCTGTAAATAAATAAAATAAAAAGAATTAAACCAAAAATCAAATAAAAATTACAAAATTAAAAATACAAAAATACCTTGTACATCTACCATGTATATAGGTGTAAATAAATAATTATTTCCCTTATGAATATAAATAATAAAAATAAAATAAAAATAGTCTTTTATTCCTCATTTTATCTTATAAACAAATAAAATACAAAATGGGAATAAAAATGTATAAAAATGACTAATTAAAAAAATTCAAAATTAAAAATACTATATTGTATATATATACCTATATAGACCTATATTGTATATACCTTATTTTAATTTCCAAAAATTAATTAAAAATCACAAAAAAATAGAAAAAATTAAAACAAACATTTTTTATGTTTTAAGTTTTTGAAAATTCGGCCATTTAAGGCCTCAAAAAAATCAAATAAAATTCTAATAATTTGGCGGGCTCTGATTGGTCCACGGGGGATTGTTGACCCCCGGTCAACACCTCCCCCAGGACCACCAGAGCCGCGGATCTTCTTCTGGACCCGACTTCTCAATCTTTTCCCCATCTGATCCGAATGCCAAACCCGCAAACCCCGGGCCCTAATCCATCTGCACGCACCCGAGATCCTCGCCCGGAGGTTTGCATAGGGATCCGCGCGCCGATCGTCGTACCCGACTCCATCCTTCCCGGACCCCTAGCACTATAAAGGTCGAGCTCCGCCGCACTCTCACGCCATCTTTGGTTCCCCATTCTCTTTCCTGTGAGCTCCATCGCAACCAGCAAGGTGACAGCTTGCCCCCGCCGGTGTCGCAGCGAGGAGGAGGTGTTCGACCATTGATCCGGCTGCCTTGCGCCGCCGTGATCCGACGACCACCCGGAGCTCGAGCCTCGGGCGTTGACGACCCTTGAGGCGAGGACCAGGAGCCAGCTGAGCTCCAGCATAGTCTACAACACCACCTAGGTAACCTCCGTTCCTTCTTGATTAGTCTAATTTCGAGTTACCCCCAAATCGACCGTTCGCCGTGTTCCTGTGATTCCTTCTTTCTCGCTTCATATTTCGATCATCGGAGCACCCCATCGCCTTCGCCTATCCCTCACGCACGTTCTTCGCCTAGCCACTCAACCCAGCTCGCCCCGGAGCTGGGAGTCGAGCTCCACCGTCTTCCGCTCGCTGGAGCTCCTTCGCCCCACCGCGCCGATCATCTTCACCCCGCTTCTTTGGGTCGAGGCACTTTGCCCTCGACCCGCGAAGCTTTCTGAGTGCTTTGCAGGTTCAAAGGGAAGTGTCTGAGCCTCCCTTACATTCAAGACCGGAGCTTCGCGCCGCCAGCCTCGCCGGAGCCTTTCCAGGGCTCGGCTGGGCCATCGGCCACCACCATCAGCTGCGGGACGAGCCAGCGGATCTTTTCCGATCATTAGCAGCAGCTGAGGAGGACCGCAGTTCACGCACGAGGCCGGCGAAGTTCGCCGGCGTCGAGTTCCTCCATCATCCTCCAGAGCCGTCCGATGACGCCTCCGCTCCAGTTCTAATCCCAGCCGTCCATCTGTTGAGGAGCAGCGACCGTCGATCCATCTGAGGAGCCCATCCGGACCGTTGCTAGCAGAGGAGAGAGGCACCTGAGCCCCAGACGTTAGATCCTCCACGTGGCCTCGCCTCCACCGTCGATTAGGCCAAAGAGAAGAAGAAGAATAGCGCCGCCCCTCCAGACCGTCGGATCCACCACGTGGCGCGCATCTGGCCGTCGACCAATAAAGGGGTAAATATCTTAGGGCCCCCTCTTAGTTTGTCATTTTATTTCCAGTCCTGTAAATAGTTTTAAAACTTTATTTACGTAGGGTTATTTGCACTGTGGACCTTGTGGTTGTTGTTAATTGCATGTATGCCCCTGTTTGTATGTGACCACGTGCGTCGTCACGTGTAGCTTAGGGCTTTTTACATCTTTTGTCCTGTAGATCTGGGCTGTTATGAAATGAAGAATTAGTTTCTGTTAATTGCAGTTATACCCCTGTGAGCTGTATATTCACGCATGTGCGAATTTTATGGTATATTTGCAGCCATACCCTTGGACTTTCTGGTACCAGTTACCAAAAGGTCCAAGGAGTAGGTTTTTGTTACAGATAAGCCCCTGTGTGCCCCAGCCACGCGCCACGCGCGTGACTTGCTGGGTAATTTGCACCAGAGCCCCCCAGATTCTCGGGTATTTGCACATTGGTCCTTGTGCACTGTGCCCTCTTTGCATTTTTGAATAAAATAGTAAATCACCTCCAAATCCAATGAGATTTCGACACATGGCTCCTGCCATGGTGTAGTAATTTCTGTGATTTTTGAGGACATTTTCGCTTTTATTTAGTATTTTTAAAAATTCAAAAATAGCCTTTTTAGCTACTGTCTAGGTTTAAAAATACCAATAAAATATAAAATCACCCCCAAAAATTCTAAAAAAATTAGATACTGTAGTTTGCTTGTTGTGTGATTTTCCAGGCCATTTTGGCTATTTTTCATCACTTAAAAACCCTAAAAATTGAAAAACCCCTAAAAACTCATAAAAATTATAGTAAATAAAGTAAAAATCCAAAAACAATAATTAGGGTGCCTAAATTTTCCTTATTCTTTCTAGATTACAGGAAAATTACCTTCAGGGCTTCTTGAGATCCAAGAATATTTTATCTTTGGGTCTTAAGCCTTGCTGGACAGTACCTCTTATTTTCAGCACTGTTTGATTTTTAGAAAATAATTTACCCATTAGAAAAATACCAAAAACTCACCAAAAACACTTAAAAACCTAAAAAACTTAAAAACAATTTTTCCTTAATTTTTGCATCATTTTTGGTGTGTTAAATAAATTGCTCAAGTGTGCTTGTTTTTGCTTTTCTCATTTTCTTCATATATTAAAAATTTCCAAAAAAATCTAAAAATCATTAAAAATCCCCAAAAATATTTTCTTTGTATTTTATCTCATTTTGACTACTTCGTAGGCTTTCGAGCCAACCCGTGCTCCTTGTGTTCGACCCTGGGAGCTATACCAGGTTAATCACATAGCTAGGACCGCTTGTTTTGCCTTGTTTGATTTTTGACTCGTTTCGCGGTTCGATTTTTCTTGATATACCCATCCGATTGATTGAGGTCACAACGACCATTCCTTTGCCTTTGCCTTAGTCACTCGGGGTTTTGGGTTATCATTAGTCTCTCAAGAATCTGATCGAGAAGGGCAATGAAAAATGATCATTCTTTGTGACGAGGTTAAGACGTCTGCAATCAACACAGACTCTCCACGAGATCAGAATCTCCTATCCCTTGTCATTAATAACAATGGTGATCTCATATTCTTTGGTACAACATGTAGGGGACTCTCCCACATGTAATCGGAGATGGGATAGATGAATCCTGTATCACACCATTTCTGTATTTCTTTTGTCACAACCTCCCAGAGATTTAGATCAGTCTTCTATGGAATTCATAGGAGGGTTTTTTTTCTTCTTTGAGGTAAATATGATGCAATCATAGTGAAGGATTATCCCATGGAGATCCAAAACTTTCTAGCCTATTGCCTTGCGGTTGCGTTCAAGAACCCCCATTACGTGAGATCTTGGTCTTCGCTCAGATGAGAATTGATGATTATCGGATACATGTTCGATTCTCCTACAAGGAAGGTGTACTTCATATTGGAGGGTAGAGGCTTAAGCTCTGTTTTGTGGGAGTTGCTTTAGTGGTGACTTCAGCTACAACTGCAGGTACCAGCTCTTTCGGTTGTTCACTGTCCACCTCTAACAATTCAGAACATCACACGGATCATTAACAAATTCCTCTTGCTCAAAAAAGATTGGTTCTTCAAAAATCTCATATCATTCTCAAAGACATTGAGAAAATCGATTGTGCTTTCCAAACCCTCCTCTGTGGAGGGGAATGCCTGGGTTTCATTGCTATCCAAGAACAAATTAGTGTCTCTGAATTCAAACAGAAATTCCCGATCCTCTTTAACATTTAATTCAAGCACTTCACAATAAATGCCACTTCTGTTGCTTTCGGTTCTTGGATCATCTTAATCTGAACTTTGTCACTGCTAGAGTGAAATGTTATTTCTCCAATGCTATAATCAACTACTGCTTTTGTTGTTCAAAGGAACAACCATCCAAGGATAATTAGGGTGTGGAGCAGAGGTGTGGAGGTATCCATGTCAAGAACAATGAAGTCCATAGGGAACTGCATCCCTTGAATGGTGACAATAACATCCTTCAACATGCCCTTAGGTCACTTGATGGATCTATTTGTGAGCTGCATAATCATCTTCATAGGTTTGAGTGGACCTAACCCAAATTCGGTGAGTAGTAATGATGGTAAAAGGTTGATCGATGATCCACTGTCGAGCAGTATGCGCTCGAATTCCTAGTTGAAAATTGTGTATTTGATCAAAGGTGCTCCTTTATCTTTCTTCTTGTGTGGGAGATTGTTGATGGCATTCACAGTAGCCATGATGAGGATGTGTTTCTTTTATGCTTATGTTTACTTTTTCTCTTTGTGGTACATGTCTCATTTAATCCTTTCTTCATATTTGGCATGTACTCCATGGCTTTCAACAATGGTATTTCAAGCATCAAATTTTGCAAAATTTAGATAATTTCGGGATCAGACAACACTTTTCAATTTGTTTACTATTTTTTATTTAATTTCTAAAGGAAACGACATATTTACATCAGAATGAATTGTATGATGTAAATATTTATCCATATCAGTATTGTACATCTAGATGGAAAAAAGAATCAAAATTATCTACAAGCTGTGGACCAAAAAATGGTGTGGTCTTGGCTCCTTCGGCTGGATCCAGGTCGGTTGCTGCGGTTGGCTTCTCCTTCACGGGAAGGGGTTCACCTTGGTTATTGCTAAATTTTGTATTTTATTCATTTATTGTCTTTTTGGTGTAGGTGGTGCTCCATCTTCACAAAAAAAACTTGGATCCTATTAGCTGGATTAACTGACGATTCGCCTTTAGATGCTCTATGCTTTCCCTTCATAGTAGCAAACGGCTTGAGTGTTCTACCTCTCCTGAGATATACATCAATATATAAAAAGAAATTATTTTTACTTGATTATGGTTGAACACTACAGTCTACCTGCTCTATGAGATGAAAATTTATTCGAGTTAGCTTCGACCTGAGCTGGAATGACAGTCTTGGCAGCTGTCAGGTCGTTTATCTTTCGGATCATCTCTGCCATTCTTGATGAGCTAGGACAAACAATCAAGTGTGGGGTTAACAAAAGTTGCCTCAGATGATTCGTCCTGATGAGACTGTTGACTCTGTTGATAGTGAAGAGGAGGTTGTTGCTAGTAATCCTGGGAATATTGAGGGTGATCAGGAGGAATGGAAGGGTATTGATGGTACTATTGGGAGGAGTATTGGTGATGATATCAAGCAGTCGGTTGTTGATACTGGTGGTGGCTATATCCATATTGTTGCTGGTAATTGTTTTTCCTCCAGGAGTATCCTTGCTGCGAAGGTTACTAATGATGGACCGAGTTGGGCTGGAAAGTCAACCTTCTAGATTGTTGGTGAAATAGTCGGTTGTCCTAGTTCTGACCTTGCGGTTGTCCTTGACGACGGGTCAGTTGATGTTCGTTTCCCCAAACGGCACTCACCTCTTGTATGTGCAGGGGAGGTGGAAAACAAGGCTTGCGAAACCTGTGGTGATGGCTGCTCAGGAGCCTGCACGTAATATACATGTTGGACCTGAGGTTGGTTGGGACTCGGTTGAGGCGGTTATGTCTCTATCTGCTCCTTCTCAGCTAGAGGCTCAGGTACAACGGTTACGGTATTACAGGCACTGATAGTGCTTACCACCAGCTCCAGCTACTTGGCGATGACGTCGAGCTTGTCGAAGCCCTTCATTTTTTGTTCAATCCCGGTGAGCTTTTCTAGGTCCTACGACCTCTTCTCAATGATATCTAGCTTTGACAAGTGGTTCTTGATGATTGTCAGGTCAGAATTATCACACTATCGACTTCATGCATATTCACCATGTTCACATTCTTGTGGAGGACCTGTGGTGGTGACTGGATCTGGAAGGAACGAGATAAGGATAACACATCCTCTCCTTCGACCATCTCCTCAAAGATCTACCATACCATGTCCTCATCCTTACTAAAGTGAGATTCTTCACATGTGGCATCAACTAGACGTTGACTAGCTTCAGTTAATCCCCCAAAAAATGTTGAACCAGACTGTTCCTCGGGATGTCATGGTGGGGGAACTTCTTGATCAGATTGAGAAACCTCTCCCAGGTTTCATAAACGGACTCTTGAGGTCCTTGAGAGGTGATAGAGATATTCGACCGCATGAGATTGAGACGGCCGAGTGTATAGTACTTATGAAGGAAAGCTGATTTCAAGTCCTCCCGGGTCTCCACTACCTTCACCAATTATTTTATCCAGTAGAGAGATTTACCCTGAAGGTTGAATGGGAAGGCAGTCATCTTGACTATGCCCAACGGGATGTTGGGGTAGTGAGTGGTATTTCATATGCGATTGAACTATTGTAGATATAGGGCTCCTCATTTGAATTACTATGGAATCTAGGGAGGAGAGAAAGAAGTTATGTCTTTAGTTCAAAATGTTCGTGGATCAGTGGGATCTAGATCCAATCGTTGATACGGTCAGGGTTGCATGACTGCTTCAGTGTTGGCTTGGGTCGGTCTCTCCCTTCCTCATCTCCCCCTCCAGGGGGACCATGTACAGAGCGATCATTTTTGCAATCATCATCACCTCCTCCTCGAGGTATTTCCCTCTCTTGCAAACTCCTCCTCAGATCGTTCAGCATTTCTTGAAAGGTGACCTGGGCAAGTGCTTGGTCGGTCAGTTGCTATTAGATTGCCTAAATGGAAGTTGGTAACTGATTGTTGACTTCGTTTCGACTCATGCCATGCTCCCGATTCCGCTCGCTGATTGGAAGATGCAGCCCCTTTCCTCTTCCTGATGGAGCCGTCTCTAATGTTGCCTGTGAATGCACAGGCTCAAGATCAGGTTGTGAATCTGCATTGGGAAATAAGGCCTGATCAATCCTTAAAAATGATGGAGTAAGTTCGAGATGAGAGTTTGTCTCAAACAAGGGATTTATTTGTGAAAGAAAGGTAGTAGAAGGAAGGAGATCGATACAAGAGTCTTCTCGGTTCCTGAAGCAAGTGAATATAGGGGAGTCCAAGGAGAAGTCAGCATGGTCCGTCCTTTCTTCTTGGAGATCACCCCTTATTTGGGTGTATGTCGAACCTAAGGAGTCGATGTAGTGGTCAGCGGAGTCCTGACAAAACCATCCAGGGTTCGACATAGCGAAGGGAATGAGGAAGATCGATGAAGGATGAATGATACATTGATGAAAAAAGAAATAAAAGGAGTGTAAAATAGTAGAAGGCCCACAATGAGCGCGGGTCAAAGAGGAAATATGCAAAAGAGAGAATGTCAAAAATGCATAATGCACAGGACTTTGATCTTTGAACCTGTAGATTCAAACAAACACAATACAAATTTGGGTTCACCAACTAAACACATGTGGAGCCGTAAAGGTTCAGTTATTTTTATCTTTTCAAATTTAGAGTTGTAAGTTCAAGCAAAATATTGTCACACGTCCTTAAGCGGCTAGTCCTAGAGGAGAGTGTGTACTGTCAGGAAGAGTCTCCATGTACTTTTATTTGAGGTATAAATAATAAAGAATAAAATAGGTCTCAAATGGAACTTATTGAATAATAAAAAATGGGATTTTTATTGTATATTTGGCCTTTATCTCCCCCTAATTTATTCCTTATCGGTGCAGTCTTCAAGATGCTTAGGTCTCGGGGTTTTGGATCGTAAAATACCTTTGACATTTTTTTCTTTTCTTTATTCTTTTATTTTGGCTTTAAACAATGTATTTTTATACAATATTTGTACAATAAATGATGAATGTTAGTTTATGCAAAATAATGATATTTACATGCATTAACTAGGATTTAGAGATCAAAATGAAAGAATAAAGGAGATGAAATATCCGCGCATCATGTAACCTTGTTACGAAAAAGCATCCTGGTCATTTTACATCGAATACAATGTTCACATACATGAAAAGTTTGTATTTATAGAAAACCAAGGGTCCATCCTTTATTAATCTATTGACCCTATCAACAGATAAATATCCAAGTCTTTAATTCCAAATCATGTTTTAATGATTTCTATCCTCTCTGGTTCTTTTAGGGTTTTTATTAGTAGATGTTACATTCATGCCACATTCATCAATGCACAATTCATAGAGTTTAGTAGAAGTTAGAATATTTCCACAATATATTTATCATAACGACTTATGACAAGTTTATTATAGAATAAGAATGAATATCCATTTCTAACTAACTTATATATTGATATTAATTTCCTTTTAACATCTGGAAGATAAAGACATCCATTGCTTACTAGGACTCTCCCAGTATATAAAGATAGTTTGTAGCTCTTGACAACGATTGCTGCAACAGTTGCATCAGATCCCCACTGGATGACCATCTCCCCTTCATCAAGATTCCTAATTTCCTAAAAAAGATGCAACAAATTGCATACATGAATAGAATTACCAGAATAAATGATCCAACTACCTTCTCGTTCGAAGAGAAAATTGGTTTCAATGATAAAAGTAGATTTGTATACATGATGGGGCTACTCAATGGTTTTTAGGTATCCTGGGCAGTTACTTTTTCAGTGCCCCGACTTCTTGCAGTACTGACAAACATCGGTCTTCTTCGATGCTATCAGTGTAGAAGCATAAGAATACAAGCCAACAGCTTGACCCTTCTTCTTTTTCTTCTGGGTCAGACCCTTCCGAACCCCATGCTTCCGGCTACGTTTCCCTTTGACATGTGTAATCATTGCACTATCAGTGGGATTTTCTTTATTCATTATGTCTCATGCAGACTTTGAAGCCATTAATTTTGGGTTAGTCAATCTTAACTTGTTCATGTGATATGATACCACAAAGTTACTGAAAGACTTGTGTAGAGATAACATAGTGAAGTCGAACTGCATGTCCGTGCCCACCTGATCCCCAAAGTATTCAATTCTGAGAGACAACCAAACATTTAGATTACGTGCTCTCAAACCAAAGTCCCTTCTTGCATCTTGCAACAAATAAGTTCGTTCTTGATATTATAATGCTGAGTGTGGTTCATATCACTGAACATCTCTTTCAGATTTAGCATTATGACATGTATCGTGCCCATGTCTACATGTTGCTTATGAAGCACATTAGACAAAGACCCCAGAATATAACACCGAACCAATGATTGATCTTCATCATATTTTTCATTGTACTTGAGTTCTTCCAATGTTGTAGGGTTTGTGTACTTGTTCTTAGTAAGAACATAGCTAATGCACTCTACAGAAAGAACAAGCTCCAAATTACAGATCCAATTTGAGTAATTTGGTCCGATCGACTAGTTTATCTCCAGAATCCCGCTGAGCAAGTTCATGGATTTCATGTCTGAAATTAAGAATGCATTATATTAGAACATATAAATAATTATAATCAAATTTAAAAACTTTGATTACGGATTTTTAATCAAATAGTTCTTGCTTTTGAATTTTGAAAATCCATTTCCTTATTATACTTTCAAAGCAAGAGATATACTTATTGTTATATCTCTTGCAAGATCTGAGATCTCCTTTTTTTAAATTTGTTACATTCAATAATACGAGAAACTGCAACTTGGAAAAAAGAAGTGAGAACTTCTACCACCTTGCAAATCCAACTTGCATTTCTCAATTCAGTCTTTAATAACCAAAGCCCACCACCCCTAAGGTGATATTGACCCATTATTAATTGAATTAATCATTAGTAAGAATAGAACTCGCTATACACAATCTAATATCACCCCAATAGCATGAGGAACCAATATTGATGTTACTATGCATACAACATTACTCTTTCGAGAAGCAAAGAGATTGATCCATGTACGCTTGTATGTAGGAGCTATCACTTCAAATAGATGTCTCATGCATATAATCCATGGCGACGGAACCCTTCTCCTTGACAGGAAACCATGGATTCCATTTACATGATCCTCCATATCTTAATCAAATTTTAATTAATTTTTATAAATCATATTCAAATAATTAATTCTTCAAAGGAAATTACATCTCTATTCATAATAGAATGTTTATTTTAGGTTGATCTAATTAGTTTAATCATATTAAGTTAATTAATAATTCATTTCAACCAACAAACAATTAGGATTTGCCTGATATTACTATATAGTATACACCTTCACATTGTACAATTGTATTATTCCAATTAGTTAATTAAAGTACACAGAGACTTCTCACGCTACCCACCCTTGAAACGGATCAAACCATGTCGGACATATTATGCTTACAGAGAGCGCTTTCATTGTGGTGCAGGATGACAATTAGTTAACCCATGAGCATATCCACAACCTAGACTTCATCATTGAATCAATTCAAGACAACATAATTGGTACAAATTGTAGTAAGAGGTTTTTATCGATCACATGCTCTTGGTGACTACAATAATGCATATATAGTAATCACTCAGAAATCTTAGGAATCTTAAAATATTTCAAAGATCCTAAATTTCTAGTCATATCAAGCAAACGTGTTTTGCATGTAAAAGTTGACATACATCTGCTGTAAGTTAAAATAGGATATTATCATGACATATTCATTCAATGGTTGTTGATGTTCAATCAAAAATTTTCATACATATTAAGCATCAAATTAATTGGAGAAAATTCATAATTTACTTAATTTTCATGGAATGATAGACACATTAAGAAAATGATCTTGATGATTCCATCATCATCCAACCCATCTCCACTAAATATGAAATATTTAGGGCAAACGGAGTCAGAATCACACATAATAAATTTGAGCATTTTGCTGGTTTAATTCTTTACTTAAATAAGGTATTTTTTTAACGTGAAAAGGAAACTGTAAGCAAAAATTAATTTCTTACAGATGTATGAATATTGCAAAAATAATTTCATTGTGTGAACTTTTCGAATTTTTATTCATGCACTTTGGTGTCAACAATAAGCTATTGTTTTGGGATTATATTTAAACATTGTAAATACATTTATTATCCAAAAAAATTGTTCGAACAATGCATAACACATGAGCTTTTCATGTTAACAAAAAATAACTCAAAACTTGCATTTTATGCAAAAACTACGAGTCCCTGTACAACTGATATACAAAACCTTGTTCCCTTAATGTTAGGATCATATACAAGACCCTTTACCAAGGCTCTGATGCCACTTGAAGGTTAGGTCTTGGGTCTTAATACATCACGGAAGCGTGAAGATCACATCACATGTGATCAAGAGCAATTAGTCGTACTAGTTGCTCAGGGAAACATAAATAAAAAAATTTAAATAGATGAAAACACATGATTTGAGAACACTTATAAAATCATTTCATCAATATCACAAATGAGTTATAGGAATATCTCTTGAGGCGTGATTGCGATCCCTTGTCTCTAAAGTAAGAAATCTCCTGTCTCAAGTCTGATCCAACAAAGGAGGCACTTGTGAGTATGTGGATGAGACATGTGCTTCTCGCAATCTAAGTCAAAGATCCGAGTGATGAACCTCCTGATTTCATCTCACAAATTCCGACATTTTTTTTCACAAGCAATAATAACCAAAGAGAACGGAGATCCACGAGCTATCGATTCAGTAACATAATGTCGTGACGACAACAACGAGGCTCTCTCGTCAATATGTGAATGGCCTATTGAGAGGGAGATATGTGACATGTGTAGAGAATAGATGGAGAGAGAGATTACTCTTACAATTTTGTTGTAAAAGAAAGAGTTAGGATTACCTTTTATTTTATAACATATTAGATGTCCATGGATCCCAATCCACGTGCACACAAATTCAATGATTTAGATGACTTTGTGCTTTCAATTAATTTAATTCTTGCAAATGATTTTGTTCCATAAATATAAAACAAAAAATAATCAATTTAAAATAAATTAAATATCTTGCAAATGATTTACAACACATTAAATTTAATTCAAATCATTCTCATGTGGAATGAATGGAAAGAGAGCAATCCTCCTTTCATTCATTAAGGGGATGCCCACCCTCATTGTATGGAAGGTGGATCTCTCATTCCATTTTTGTGGGATCCCATATCTCGACAAATATTCCACATATGCAACAGCTTTTGTTGCATAATTATTCACCAAAATAATTCCAAATTATTTTTGATAATTTTAATCATGTCATCAACAATTACGAATCATATTCATACATTAAATATAAAAGGAATTTTTACTTGGAAAACCTTATAAACTTTGTCAATTACCTCCACGACCTTTGAAACAACCTAATTCCCCCCTTGACCCCATAAACTTGCCAACTCTTACTCTATGAACCCTATGGTTAATCTTTTTGGATCTCGTGGGGGTTCTTGGGATAATTTATAGGGTCGATGGTGTAATTTATAGGGTCGATGGGGTAACTACATTGTGCAAAAAGTCGTAGAGGTAATTTAAAAAGTTTTGAGGGTTTGCTGGGTAAAAATCCGAATATAAAATGTAAATTGCATTTACAATTAATTTTTCAATGTGAACCAATTTATATTAACATTTAATTTATAAATATTATTTACAATTAATCTCTCCATAATATTATAAATCATATTTATAATATTTATTATTATTATGAATAATGATGTCCACACTAATCATATCCTTGATAACTAAATCATATTTAATTATCTTGGATAACTATTCTCATGGGTCCAAATAATATTATTCATATACATATTATTTATGATAATTAAGTAATATTTAATAATCAATTTCTCAATGCTCATATATATTATCAACAATGAAATTATTCTTAAACTATTTCAAGAATAATGTGTTTTCTCCATGGATACTTTGAGATAAGGACATGGCAATTGTACATTCCATGTATAGTGACTTGGATTAAGATCATATCTCAAATCCAGATCCCGAGAACCTCTCAAAGATGATTGATTAAATCAAACTGAGAATCTAATCTTCTCATTACATCCGAATCTCATTCAGATCAACATCCAACATTTGGACTAAGATTAGATTGCTAATTGTCAGAAAGGAGTCATTAAAATCCAAACCGGTTTCATCACTTCCTTGGAATGAAAGTGTCATGGTTATACAATCGTTTATGATCACATCACCCTCGAGTATTCCTAATACCCATACATTCTGCATATTGAAAGATTTAGAATAAACTCGAAGTTTTAGATCATATTTAGATTGTCCTCTTCAGGATTTTATCGTTAAGTTTCTCATTGGATCATTGGAGTTGGTATCGATCATATGCTTTTCAAAAGCATATATCATACCTATAAATTCTTGCCATGCTTCTAAAGCACAACGACCATGCATGAGATTTAATCAGCCCCAATACCTCGTGAGTGAGTTCATGTCTTCCTATTTAGTAGTGAACATGTATGATCCTTTGAGAGATCACATTACTCATATGCCATTGTATGCATATCAGCTCATCGGTTTATAGATCTTAATTATATCATAAACCTAACAGTTTGCCAATTGTATAAACTCAAATGTATAACAATAACTCTGGCCAAAGGATGTGTGCCTATATCATGATAGCATACAACATAGGTCTCGGTATCTCGATCTTGTTAAGTCAGCTCTTTGACCTAACTTATATGACACATCTGAATCTCTATTCCTATGCAGAGGACCTACATCAAGAGGTTGGTCAGATATCAACCTTTAGAGAATGATTGTCATCGCCTTCTCAGATTGGAGATCATCTCTTAGTAATCATTTGACGATGCTTGATGAGTCCTCAATCTAACTCTTTAGATATCATCCAAGCACCAGACTCAATGATCTAACCATTGAATCAATATTTGTATGGTTATAAAGATGGCCATAGTACATAACCCTAATTGTACTAAGAGACCTTATAAGTGTATCCATTCATTTAATCTTATACAAGGAGTGAAATAAAACAATAACCTTTATTGATATGTCAAACATTACAGAGACATTTATTATAGAAATGGTTCGCCTCGTGCTCACATAGCTAACATGTTTGCCACTACTTTTGACCTATAATTATACTCTTCATAAGTGGAGAGTACATTTTGTTTGATACAATATATCAATTAGAACAACTTATAAACTTACCGTTTTAAGTTTATTTTTACTTTTATGTATAAGATTATTGAGAACATATACAAAAAGAGCATGCTTGTCTGCACATTGTAGCAACTTGGATTTCTTTAGATAATTGGATTTATAGCTTATCATTGCTTTAGATTTATGTAAGGTCCTTTTAAACATACACTTATGAAAAAACTATAATTATAATATTCTAACTAATTAAGTTTTATGTAGGGAAATATTATGTATGTTCTTATAGTTGTCCTTCTATTATTAATTAAAATGTTACTTTTTGTACATTTCAAATTTCTGCAAATTTACTTTTAGAAACATAACTAAAGATAGTGCCAATCTTCATTTCTTATAATAAAGAAAATATAGTGCCAATCTTCATTTCTTATAATAAAAGAAAATACTAACATATCTTCCTATAGTTGAATTATAATTAAGATTTTTAACTACATACAAATCGATTTTTGGTAGGTTAAAAAATTGATTTATGTACAAATTAAATTCTAATTTTTCAACCTTTTCATTTATTTTCTGAGGTTTTTAACTCTATATAGATATATTTTTCACATATCACTTATAGAAGTTAAAATCTTACTCTCCACACTAATCTAAGTTTTCGATCCTATCCTTCTTCTTTTGTAGGTAACTTCCTCTTTTTCTAATTTTTTGTCTACTTCTTCTACGTGCTTATCCGATCAAAGGCAGTTAGTTTGCACATAGTAATTACAGCTGACTATAAACTTAACATTTTAATTTTATTTTCTATTTTATATACAAAAATATTGAGAACATACATAAAAGAACATACTTATATGCACATTATTTTAACTTAGATTTACACATCTCTAACTCATTTTGTCTTTTTTTTAGAGGCTAATGAATATTCTAATTTCTTACCTTCTTAGTTTCTTATATTGCCCTCGGAACCTTTAGGGTGTGTTCGTTTGGGGGGTTACCCCCCACTTTGGGTGGGTTACCCCCCAAAACCCATATTCCTAGCCCACTTGTGGGGTCCACCATCTTTTCATCAAAAAAATTATATATTATACCATCATATCATCTAAAAATCATAAATACTCAACTTCTACTCACTATTCCAAACTTCAATACAATCACATCACAACAACCACCCACTTTTTCAAATTTCAATACAATCATATCATAATAACTAGCAACCTATTCAAATTCCAATACAATCACATCACACAAACCCTCCCAACCCTTAACCCACCAACCAAACACACTAATACAAAACCGGGTTATCCACCCTGGATAACCCACCAACCAAACGCACCCTGGGTGTTTTTGGATAGTGGGTTTAGGTGGGTTAAACTGGTTGCAGGTAACTGATGAACCTCAGTTTCATCATCTTTATTTCCCAAAATTAACCCCCTTGCTTAAAAGTTTATCAATAAAACCCTGTTAATGTCCTATAATTAACAGAGTCCTTAATAAATTAAAAACCACAAAAAAAATGGCAAAACAAAAATCAGTGGTATTTTTAGACTCAAAAATACCCTCAAAAATATTTCGGGCCCTTGTTTGATCTCTTTTCGAGTTGTGGACAACATGAAATTTGTAGATCTCGTCAAGATCTACAACTTTTATGTTTTGAGTTTTTTCAAATTTGATCAAATAAGCCCTCAAAAATAATAAAAACCCTTTGAATAACCTGATTGGGCCACGTGGCCCATTCTGGGGGCGCCACGTGGCCCCGCCTCCTTTGTCTTTTTCCGCCTCTTCTATCGACCGTTGGATCGGCCTCTTGATCCAACGGTCCAGGCCGTTCCACGCACGCTTCATTCCTCGACCGTTTGATCTTCACCCGCCTTGATCCCAGCCACTCGTCGCCGCCTCTCTTCCCTTGCGCCACGTGGCGCGTTGTGGGCTCTTCGATCGCGCCCTGGATCTCGCATCTCAGCCGCCTCTTCTAAGAGCGTGCCTTAGCCATCCGATCAAGCTTCCTTCTTATCATGACCGTTCGCTAGCGCCTCGCTCTCCAATCGCCACGTGGTCGCTCCATCTGCCCTCCGATCACATCACCCCAGATCTCATCAGGACCGCTCGCTCGCGCCCAAATACCCACCGTTGGATCACCAGATCCAACGGTTGACCACCGTCGTCTACCTCCGACAGCCCTTCTCTCACACGATCTCCAGTTCGCACACACCTCGCCTCCCTTCCTTTTTCTCCGCCACGCCAGACATAATCTCACTTCTCCAACCGCAGCACGGTCTTCCCCCATCATCCATCTCCCTCGCGCACGCCTCCATTAACCACCTTCGTCTCCCCAGTCGTCCCAGTTCCCCCTCGAAATCCACGTTCGCACCACGTTCCACCGCCACTTCTCCCTTCAAATATTCCGCCCCTCCCGTCAGTCCAACCCGTCCACCTTTACGTGGGAGGAGGCCCAGCCCTCCTCCGCCTCTCTGTGACAGAGAGGGGCGAGGGGATCGAGCAATGACGACTTACCTCCCCGGTGTCGACCCACCGCTGCTCATGGCGGTGCTGCGGCGCTCCAAGCCGCCAAGCTGCTCCCCGTAGCCGGGGGAGTTCAGCGATGACCCCGAGGTCCTCCGATGACCTCGAGCACAGGCCCCGCTCCGCCCAACCTCCGGTAAGTCTTCTTCTCCTTCTTTTGAATTTTTCTCTGTTTTCTTTTATTTAATTAGGCGTCCTCGATCAATTTCACACTTCACCGTAGATCCCCTGAGATCCGCCTCGCACTCATCTTCCCCGCTCCGCCTCCGGATCATCCCCCTCTTCTTCCATACCCCTAATCACCTCCGACCCACCTCCTCCGCCGTCGCGGCGGAGGAGCACCGAGCTCCTCATTCCCTTCGCCCCTCCGAGCTCCCACTTCACTCACCTACGCACCATATCGCCGCTTCGGCTATTTACTAACCATGCAGGTCCTCCAACTCGCACTGATCGGAGCTTCGCCGGAGTTCACTTCGTCAAGTTCGCCTTCAGCATCGGGGCTCCGTCAGACTGAGCCATGACGACCGACATCTTCCTCGAGCTTCCCACTTCATCAACCACCGCTTATGGAGCTTCGGGGAGGCCTGTCGTGATCAATAAGGAGTGGCGGAGCTTGGAGCTTCGCGCCGGAGCTCGAACTCCGCCGCCAGCAGTAGAAGAAGGAGAGCATACAGGCACCATTGGATGATCCCTCCGGGCGGTCATCCAACGGCCATGAGGAGACCACGTCATCGTCTCCAGCAACCATTGGATCGTCTCGATCCAATGGCTCTCGTGCAGCCAAGTCGCCAAGCCAGGATCTCACCGCAGCCATCCGATTGTCGTCATCTGATGGCCCATCTTCAGCCACGTGGCGTCATCATAGTTGCACCGAGCCTCCCGTCCGAGCCTCCAGGCTTGGATGCACCGGGCCTCTCCACGAACCTGCACCGAGCCTTGGACTATCCGAGCCTACGCCGAAGTGCCTCGACCCTCTGCCGAACCTGACTCCGAGCCTGAGACAGCACGTGTCTTGCACGTGCCTCTTGGGCGAATTGCAGAGACGCCCTCGGACTTCTCCATATTTGCAGAATGGTCCCCGCGCGTATGGAATCTTTACAGGGAAGGCCTCAGATCTTATTTTAATTACATTTTAGTCCTTTTCAGGGACCTTTTTGTAGTTATCTTTTCATGTTTTCTTTCATTTATGCCCTTATCTTTGAACTTGAATAACTTGAGCTACATAGCTCCAATCGAGTTGATTTCAGTTTCGTTTTGAAGCTCTTCTCATCTTCTTCATTATGGCATGCTTAAAGTTTAAATTTGACACCAAGATCAGTAGTGTATTATTCTAATATCTAAGTATCCTGATTGGTATATTTGACATGCTTATTTGCTTAGAAAATATGAAGGCTTCTTAATGCCAACTTATTTTAACTTGCATTCTTTATGGCTCAAGTGACTATGATTTTGGGGCATATCACTAGCTTTGCATGTGCATTTCACGATCACTTAATTGCATTACAAAAATTGATAAAAATGCATGTTCATTTTAATGCAATGTCATTGTCATGTTGTGTCTTTGCATCATTTGACCTATATGCATTTATTTTAACACTTAGTTAAACACATTTAAATCTGATTAATACGAGAGAGGCTCGTGTCCCTGAGTTCGACCTTGGTATCTTACCAAGTAAAAAATAAATACGATCATCTCATTTTGATTCATTATGGCATATATTTAAATGAGGTGATCTCTTTGACGACCCGAATCGGCCCGACTACGATGACGATTCCATGTGCTAAAAACACATTATTAAGGGGTCGATTTTGCGGTTCGTCAGTAACCCATTTTTGAGTTTGGGTGTTTGGATAGAGGGTTAAACTGGGGGTGGGTTAGAAGTGTGTTTGGGGTGATATGATTGTATTGGAGTTTGAAAAAGTGAGTAGTTATTGTGATGTGATTGTATTGGAGTTCGAAAAAGTGAGTAGAAGTGGAGTAGTTTATAATTTTTATATGATACGATGGTATAGTATATTATTTTTTGATGGAATTGATGATGAAGAATTGATTTATATAATTTTTTTAAAAAAAGATAAAAAGTGGGGCCCACGTGGAGGGAGAAAATATGTGGTAGGGGAGTTAAACCACCCCAAGGGTGGTTTAACATGATTGCCGAACAACACCTTAGGGATTGTTTAGTTACCGAGCTAGGTTGGGTTGGGGTATCTTCCTGTGAATAGTAGATGTTTGGAGGGTTGGGGAGGTTGAGATGATAATTGTGACGTGATGTGACATTGATTATGTGTTATATTATTTTTTAATGATTACAATAAATTTTTTATGGTAATAAATGTATTTGAACATGGTTAAAAAATCATTATACGAGAGAAATTCTATGATCAATACAATTAGTCTCAACCCAAGAATACATGGTTGGAACTAAGGGTATGTTGGAGTCCCCCAAAGGGTATGTCAGAGTTCCCCGATCTACCGTGGCAACCGAATTGAGTGGAACCTTCCACGTGGCACACATCCAGTGCCACTAAAGGATCCGTCCCGCCAAATTGCACCCCACCGCATACATGACATGCACTCCACCACCTTGCCACTCTCCCCCCGCAAGCTACCCCTCCATGGCTCTCCCTCCAATCCCCTCCCACCGCTTACATGCACTCGACCTCCTCCATCTCCCCATCCATGGCACTCCTCGTCTTCCTCCTCCTTTTCCTTCCGCTCTCCTCTGCCTCCTACGGTAACCTCACCTCCTCCCATCCCCCAACTAATAACTTAACTAACTCTTCTCTCACTTCCCCTCCCGCGCAGCAAACACCTCCCTCCTCATCGACTGTGGCGGCGAATCCGACTTCACGGGCCGATTCAGTCGAGCGTGGCTCTCCGACCGTTTCTTCTCCTCCGGCTCCGCTGCAAACGTCTCCAATCCCGACTCTCTCCCGCAGCCTCAGGAGCGCACCCTCCGTTTCTTCCCCCCCACCGCCTCCGGCAAGAAGAACTGCTACTCCCTCCCCGTGCCCTCCGGCCGCTTTTACCTCCGCACCTTCACAGTCTATGGCAATTACGACGGCTCCGGCCGCTCTCCGAGCTTCGACGTTTCTGTGTCGGGCACCCCCGTCTTCAGCTGGCGCTCTCCCTGGGCGGAATCCGTCGCCCAATCTGGCGCCTACTCTGATCTCTTTGCATTCGTCCCCTCCGGCTCCCCCCTCGAGCTCTGCCTCTACAGCATCGCCACTGATGCCCCTGTCATTGCAGCCCTCGAGGCCTTCTCGGTTGATCCTGCATGTTACGACTCTGCTACGACCGGCAACAATGTAATTCTTGTGAACTATGGCCGCCTGACCTGTGGTTCGAGCCTCTCTGGACCGGGATTCACTGATGATCCGGACACATTTGATCGCTTCTGGCTGCCCGATGAGGATTTCCGCTCGGGTCCACACGCCTCTGGCTTGGTGCCAGTTGCCACAAAGCAGGCAATCTCAGGTGCCAATGTGTCTCCGAATTACTTCCCAATGAATCTGTATCGCAAAGCGGTCACGACGTTGTCTGTAAACGCTTCTATTCGGTATTCGCTGCCAGTCGATACGAGGCTGGATTACATGGTCTGGTTGCACTTTGCGGAGATTGATCCGGCAGTGACTGGAAAGGGACAGAGGGTGTTCGACGTAATGATTGACAGAGTTAATGTGACGAGGATTGATGTGTTTGGGGAGGTTGGGGGCTTCAGGGCGCTTCAGCGGAGCTATACGGTGAGGAACTTAACGAATACAATGCTGACGGTGGAGCTCATGCCAGTTGTGGGGACCCCGATGATCTGTGGTCTGGAGAGTTATGCTGTTGTGAAGGTGGATCTCATGACTGTGCCTCGTCAAGGTGAGTTTTCGGATTTGGTACCAAGCTACTCTGCATTTAATTTGTGATGTGGTTTCATGTTTTATTTAATTTTTCTTTCTCAATTGGAAGTATTTTGATCATTAATTGCTTGTAGTGAGGACTAAATCATGTCTCCAATGTACACTTTAATTTCCATTAGAGCATTTTTTTGTGGTTGAAGTGAAAGCATGTCCGGGTGAACGTCTTCTGGAAATGAAGTTCGCTTATTTATATTCTTGCTTTTAATGTGACATTTTGAGTAACCCAAACGGTTGAAACATTGTCATCATTGAAACCTTTTGCAATTATTTAAAAGCAGATATACAAATTGTTCACATTTAGCATGATGTTCCCCTTATCTCAGTTCGAGTGTTGTAAACATCTCAACTGAACATACACGAACTTTAATGGAGAGGAGACTTCTAAGAAGAAATGGCTATCTATGCATTACATCGTCATCTCTTCTCCCATCCAAGAAGGGGTCAAGTTCCTCATGCTAAAAGAAGTTCTTTGATTTTCCTAACAACAATGCTAGGATTTTGGTTAAAATAAGAAATGGCTATGGCAAGGAGGTAGGAACCACTAATCTAGGATTATTGCTCTTCTACCATATGGAACATAACGATTTGATACACACACACACACACACACACACACACACACACACACACACACACACAGCTGAGAGCCATGATCCTCTATATATAAAGAGAGATGCTATGATTAAGGTGAAAACTATAATAATTACCTTGAAAAGCATTTTCCTTGTATGGTGAGAGCCAACGTTTTTTGATGTAGCATTTGAATCTAAGATTCCAATTCAAGAGAAGTTTTAGTTATTTGTATGGTTGTTCTTGTATGATGCATTTTTTAGTAGTTTGTAACAGTGACCGCAATGAAGGCATTGATGCAGTCGTTGAGGATACCGATCAGGATGGGTTGGAATGGCGATCCTTGTGCTCCATCGAGTTGGGATGCTTGGGAAGGTGTTACCTGCAGGCGAGCTGGGGATGGGTCAGGCCTTGTCATCACTGAACTGTAAGTGAATATATTTTGGTTTTGTTTTCTCGGCCTCTATGTCGTTTTTTACATAATAGTATGTATAAAATAATTATAAGAGAATCACAAAAACATACATTCCATCATGCATATCAAAAGAGCAAAATATAACATGGTTGAAGATGGCATCACTCAGCAGGAGAGCACCTAATAGACAGACGCTTATATTATATTAAATTAAAACAAGAAAGACATGATGTTGTATATGTCCTACTCTCGAACTTCTCCCAATGGGTAATTTCGAACCACACTCAAGCACATGCAACTCATTAAATGGATCTTAAATGAGATTCAATTATCAAATAACTCGAACATTCTTCTCTCTAGACCTCCACATTTATATATATTCGTAATGTTTAATTTTGATATAGTTGATTATTAGGGAAAAAAATAGGAGGGGATTATTCTTACATAGGGTAATACTAATCATTCCTGTTAAACTGATTTGTAACTTCTTTTGGAAATGATCGATGAGGTAAATGAGTTCAACCAAATAACAGACTCTGTTGAGCTTGAAGAAAGAATAACTGCAATGGAGGAAGCTTGAAGACAATACTAATTGAGGAAATGTAGCCCCCAACTTATTGAGGTGTATATCCCTTTAATTACTTTCTTCAACTAGAAATGTCAGTGGAAGTCACCATTTTTCTTATAAATTAGCAACCTTCTCCAAATAACGACTCTGTTGAGCAATAGTTTGGATTACATATCAGAACTGCCTAGCATCACATACTACTTGATTTAGTCACAATCTTCCAGGTATCTAACTTGGGATCCGGGGTGCACGTCTAATCCAGTGCAACATCTATCTCCGTCTATGCTCGAGGTGCTCGTCTAGGCGCATTTCCTTGCCTCAAGTGGGGTGTTTTGTCTCAGGTGCTGTGTGCTGCCCAGGTTGCACATATTTATACATATGCAAATAAATCCACGCAGAAATTATGCACACTTACACCAACATATACATATTACTTCTAAGTTTTACATACACATACATATACGTTTACATATGTATTAATTTCAAGTATTATAATTACAAACATAGTATATTATACAAACACATATGTATACAAGGACAGATACACGTAAAAATGTACATGTAGCATATCCCTACATATGCTTATATACAATACATACATACATACATATATACACACACACATACATACACACATTTACATGTACCACATATATATACACATGCATACACAAATTCACATATAATTGTAAACACTTGCAGATGCATACCCATACATATTAGTCCCTAATACTACATTTACACATATATTACGTGTATATGCTAGTTCCATATTTTGCATACACATTTAAATTTACATGTATATATTGGTTCTAAGTACTATAATTATGTTAGAATCTTTGGTGCATGCGTCACTTATGTAATAGCTGGGTAAATGGATCTCTCCAGGATCCATTTACCCCACCATTTAGTTTAGTCGCACATCTACCAGTGATGGGTCTTGGAGGCTCTGTGGAGGCTATATAAAGAGCCCTTTGAGGCCTTCTCCCGTGGTTTCATCCCGCTCCTTAGGGAGTAGGGTTGTACGTTAAAATCCTGTTGTTCTTATTGTTCTTTATCCTTTTCCTTGTTTCGCTTCCGCATTCTCTATTTTCTAACATGGTATCAGAGCGGGCCGATTCTTGAGGATTTCAAGTTCTTTATTATTTCTTGTTCGAGATTTGATTAGCAAAACATGTTATTTTGTTGTTGTTGGTCAATTTGTACAGAGGTTGTTGTGATTTTTTTTCAAGATCTGGTCGATAGCCGTCTTTCCTAGGGTTTTCCAGAACCCCGAATTGCCCAATCGTTCTTGAAGGATGTCGTGATTCCATCGCCCAACACCACCTCCCTCTATTTCCAGATCGGCGGCCCGATCCTCTTCTCCGTGACTCTACATGTATTGAAGACTGCCATGGCTCCGCCCCTCCAGATCCATGTCGGTGGCTGCAGACCCTGTGCCCATGCGATGCTCCAGTGCCCATCTACATCGACGCCCATGCACAGATCAAAGTCCAGGAGATTTATCCTCCCTCGCAACCCCAGTCTCCTACAGCGGCACCCCCGATCGGCGCCTTCTCCCTCTAGATAGAGACTCCATGGAGACGCTCATCGCCCTCCAAGCACTCGCAAACCCTGGGCACCCGCTCACAACCCTAGATCTGGGCGGCGCAACCTCCAGCGTGATTGAGCCTCAGGAGTAGAAGTGGCTTTAAGCAAAGCTCGAGCTCATCCTCGTAAGTGAAGATGGCCGCACCTAGGCGCGCATCTCCTCCTCAAAACACTCCACAGGCTTCAGGAGGAACTCCTTTGTCCTTGCGCCACTCCTAGGCTAGTTCCCCTTCTGATCCAGGCGGGTTGCATGGACACATGCCTCTCCTTCGCGCATCAGGCGGGCCCCCCCATCTCACGTTGGCGGCACGTGAGTCTAGACGGGGCAAGCAAGCCCCGATACCGACCCTCTCAACCATCTCCAGGCGCTCAAGCAGTGTGCCATCTCTGCAGCTCTCCCTCCCCATGATGCGACTCCCTCTAGCGGCACTCCTACGTGTCTCCTTCGAGCTCCCATCTCCAGGTGGCACTCCCCATCAGGGGAGGCGGCATGGCGTGTTTTTTCAAGAGAAGGGTTCCTGTGAGGGAACCTTAATTAGGGTATTGGTCGTATTTCTTTTTTTTAAAGGGGAAATTCTGCAAGAGCCTAAGAGAGCCTCGTGCTGTTCGACCTTAAAGAAAAAAAATTTGGCCGCATATTCCAGCCGAAATGGGTTGTGTTTTGGTTTAAAAAATGAGGAATTGATTTTAAAAAAAATATAAAAAGGCACGTACATGAAAAAGCCGTGTGTAAGTTCAAAAAAAAGATTTGATTTTGAAAAGCCGAGAAAAAAAGTGAAATGGCTTAGTTAAAAAAATGCAAAAAAAGATTGATTCAAAAAAATAGAGAAAAAAGAGAAAGAGAGAAAAGCCATAAAAAATGGTTGAAACAGTTTAAAAAATGTTTTTAAAAATTGTGACGGCTTAAAAATAAAATTGAGAAACCACAAGATTTTTTGAGAATATTCATGTTTTTCCCATACTTACGTATTATTTTGTCTTCTCCCAACTTGGTCAACAATGTCATTCTGACCAGTATGGGAGAAAGGGGGAGTATATTTAGAGTCAGGTCTAGTCAGATTCTTCAGATACATATTCTAGACCATTCAGAATCCAGACTCTACGGTTTGATAGTTGTTCAGACTCGAAGACGACACGTGCCATCATTTTTGGTGTTTTGGCCAGAGTTTTTCATGTGAACCATAGGGGCTCCAGAGCAGAGGACCATTCCCTATGCCATTGAGGGCAAGGGTTTTCATGTGGTATCGTAGGGACTCCAAAGTAGAGTACCATTCTATGGTCCAGATGAGAGAGATCCAGTTTCACACTCCAGCCCGTTCGTCCTCCTGGAATGCACGCCATGAGAAGCAATGTTCTCGACAACAGTAGTTGTGCGCGTTGAGTTGATATTGTCTGTAGTGTCATGTATTGTGAGTTGAGTTTCTTTCTGTTTGTCCAAGCTGAGCATTACATGCTCCAGCTTGAGGGGGAGTGTAAGAGTATTTGGAGCATGTGTCACTTATGTAATAGGTGGGTAAATGCATCCCTCCAGGATCCATTTACCCCACCACTGAGTTTAGTCCCACATCTACTAGTGGTGGGACTTGGAGGCTTTGTGGAGTCTATATAAGGAGCCCCAAATCTCCTATATCCATTGAGAAAGTGCAAGGTCTAACCTGTCCCTTTGAGGCCTTCTCTCGTGGTTTCATCCGACTCCTTAGGGAGTAGGGTTCCACGTTAAAATCCCATTGTTCTTATTGTTCTTTATCCTTTTCCATGTTTCGCTTCCGCATTATCTATTTTCTAACAAATTACGACCAATTAGTATGCATACACATAGTTGTGTATTGTTGTGAATAACAGAAGTGGGACACACACAGACAATCAAGCAAGCACGAAGACACATAAATTTATAAGGTTCACCCATAACTGGGCTGCGTCCTTGGTTGGCGACGATCAGTTTACACTATGTGGAGAAAGACAAAAGTACATAGGACGCATTGAGTCCTAACCCTAGGGTTTATATATTACTCTTATACATACGGATACTTATCCCTAATACAAACCAATCCATATATACCCGAATAGAAATAAAACTATTACCCCATCTAATCGGGGTATGGTATGGTAGTGATAATATAGATCGAGCAAGGTTCCTATGCATGGTCTTGGAGGGCTTGCGGTGCCCGACAAGTCGGGTCCGACAATCGTTGTGTCGACCATTTTCGTAGTATTCTGAACTCAATCAATCCATATAAATCAACAATCAACCCACAATTATGATAAAGTAATGAAATTGTGCGGGGTGAAATTATTATACCATGCAAAAAATGTGTATAGTGAATAAGTGCAATGGTCGAACCACTCACAGCTACGAGGATAAGCAAATAGTTATTGTATATAGAGAATAAGCGACAACGATTTTTTGTGTATTTTTATTTATATTTTGTGTGGGTTTCTAATGATATTTAATTTCATGGATTTCTAATTTTATATACATATTTTTTAATGTTTTTAATTGTATACTTTTTATTTCCTTTTTTTATTTTCTGATTTTAAATTTCCTTTTCTTTTTAATATATAATAAGTATATATATATGTATATATGCAAGAATAGATATAATGGAACAATTCTTTTTAATTTTTTAAAAGGTATTAAAAATTAGTTATATGTATTTATAATAATAATAATAATATTAATTGGTATATACTTCTATATACATATATACGAGCTATATAAGGTTTTATATTTATAAATATATATTCAAAAATTATAAAATAATTTGTTTTTTCTTTTTTATATTTCCCCCTGTTTTTCTGATTTTTTGGTGATTTTTGCTAATTTTTATTTAGTTTTAAAGCCCAAAATACTCCAAAACATGGAGTAATTAAATAGGTCGAATTATTTTGAGATTTAAAATAGAAAACAAGCTTAAAATTTCTTAAAAATATATTTAATAGGTAATATAAAGTATAAATAAAAATATGCCGAAGAGAACTATTTTTTTTGAAATATTTTAAAATATTTTCTAATTTTTTAGGTCAGAAGAGTTTTTAAATTTTCAAGGTTTTCTTTTTTTTTGGGATTTTAAATTTTCAAGGTTTTCTTTTTATATTTTTTTGGGGATTTTGGGTTTGTAGCTATATTATACAGGAATACATAATTTTTGTTATATATCTTTATGCAAGGGTTTCTGTATCTCTATGCAACGAGTGCGCTCTCCCTCTGTCTACCTCAACTAATATTAGTACAATTTGGTTGGGTTTTCTCATCTAAATCCAATTCGCTTCCCCTAAAGCATTGACTTGGACGATGGGAAATGTTGGGCTTTAAGTCTGCATACATAACCTATTCCCTACATGATTTTGTAGCCAAAATTAATATCGTTCTACCACCTAATCGCATCCTTCCCACTCTACTTCATCCATCGTGGTAGGAGACAAGGTTGATATGCATTCATCTCGACCATACACCTATCATTAAGATGAACGGAACCAACTGCGAACTGTTTGTAATGTAGATCATGAGTATTATAGAGAGAAACAAGAAAGAATACATCCTGATACAACCCTAGTTGATCGACAAGACTAGAGCAAACACTTCATAAAAGCATGACAATGCATGGGCATGCGTTCATCTCTTTGGCAACTATATGAAGGAGATAGCCAACGATCCCCTACATCAATCTAATGCAAAGGCGATGTGGGACATTCTCATCACGACGTACTCCCAGGAGAAGAATGGGACAAAGATCCTCCAACTTTATTATGACATTTTCATTACAAAACAAAATGGTCGCCCTCTTCATGCTTTCTACCCTAGATGCATAACATGTTCGAGAAGCTTCATAGCAACATGCCTTGAGTGCTAGTCCTGAGCAGTCAACAATAGATGTTTTTTCTTCCATCCCTTGATCTCCAGTGTGATGCGACCTGCAACCAGTTTCTTACATGTACCTCTATCCCTCCACGTGGAAGAGGTCTATAGTCCTTAAGCAAGATTTTGTTTCCTCCTGCTTCTAGTACTTAGACTTCCGATGTTATGAATGTAGTGAAGAGGCTTGACACAGTTCAAAGAATGTGGCATCTGAGACAGAGAAATTGGTCGCTCTTGCCCGTAGTACTCATATTGCACCGTATAGGGCACTCTGAGAATACATGTTATCAGAAACATGGTCTTCCTGCATCTTCTCGCATTGCTGAGCAATTTAAGCCCACTACTATTCCTATCGATTAGAAGTACGATGATCTTGTCTGTCTCCCATCTAAACGAGATTATGGATCCTTTCCTCCAATTCTATTAGTGCACCTCCCACCTCATATGGCGAGCCATTATGCAATAAATGTTATTGCACATATCATTCCCTGATCTGAAATGAAGAATAAATAATTTGCATAATAGGTCCCTCTGTACAATTAGGGTTATGTATCATAGCCGTCCTGATGATCATATTGTTGTTGATTCATTAATTGAATCATAGAGGATGGTGTTTGGATGAATATCTAAAGAGTTAGATAGAGGACTCATCAAGCACCGTCAAATGATTATTAAGAGATGATCTCGTGCCTGAGTAGGAGATGGGCAATCCTTTCTCACATAGGCTGATATCTGACCGACCTCTTGATGCAGATCCTCTGCATAGGAATAGAGATTCGGAGGTGTCAAATTAGTTAGGTCAAAGGGTTGACTCAACGAGATCGAGATAACCTAAGTCCTATGTTGAATACTGTCACAGCATAGGCACACATCCTCTGATCGGAGACAGATATGTTACTATATGTCTGAGTGTATATATTTGGCAGCCAATAGGTTGATGACCTAACCAAAGTCTATACACCGGTGCGCTGGTGTGCATGTAAGGGCATATGAGTAATATGATCTCACAAAGGGATCATACAGTTTCACTTATGAACCGGAAGACATGAGCTCACTTATGAGGTAATTGGGACCGATCAAATTCCATGCATGGTCGTCGTGCTTTGGAAGCATGACAAGAATTTAAAGGTATGATATATGCTTTGGGAAAGCATATAATCGATACCGATTCCCGATGACCAAGATTGAGAAACTTGGTGATCAAACCCTTAAGAAAATAGTGTAAAATTGATCTACATCTTCATGTTGATTATAGGTCTTCTAGTATGCAGGATGTACAGGTATTGGGAATACCTGAGGGTGATGTGATCATAAACGATTGTATAACCATGACGCTTCCATTCCGAGGGAGTGATGAAATAGGTTTGGATTTTAGTGGCTCCTCTCAGTAGAGAAGCAATCTGATCTTGGTCCAAGTGTTGGACATTGGTTTGAATGAGATTCAGATGCAATGAGAAGATTAGATTTGCGGTCTTGATTTAATCAAGCATCTGTGGGAGGTCCGTAAGATCTGGATTTGAGATGAGATCTCAATATCCATGTCACTATACGTGGAACAAAAACAATCGCCCTGTCCTTATCTCCAAGTATCTGCGGAGAAAGCACATTATTCTTGAAGGAGTTCAAGAATAATTCGTTTTCTTGAATTATGTACCCAAGCAACAAGATGTTGATAATTAAATGAAATTTAATTATCAAGAATAATATGAATAGGAATTTCATATTGTGAGAATGATTGTCATATAATTAAATGGGATTTAATTATCAAGGAAATGCAGATTGTGGATAGTACTATCCATAATATCTATATATATATATATAATATGATTTATAATATATTAGAGAGAGCACCTTTGTAAATAGCATTTGTTAATTGTTAATGTGAATTGGATTCACATTAAGCAATTAATTGGAAATGTAATTTACAATTTAGTTTGGGTTGTGAATATGATTCACATATTTTCAATGGCATGACTGAAATATTCACTAATTAATTTTGGAATTAATTTAGTGGATAATTTTGCAATAAATATTCACTAATTAATTTGGAATTAATTTAGTGGATAAAGTTGCAAATAAATAAGAGTTGAAAAGGGAGATAATCCACCAAATACATGAGGTGGCGTCACCCATGAACTTGGTCATGGGTGACTCCCCATGTATTTTGGGTGGATTATTATCATTATAATTATTATCTCATTATCTTATATTATGATTTTTTCTTGAATTAAATTATGTTGATGATAATACAACATATATTTAATCTAATATAAATTAATATGTTGTTTTTGAACAACAATGATCATGGCCATTGATTAAATACACATATCAATCCGACCATTGATTTTGTGTATGCCATGGATTGTGATCCATGGACTCCCAAACTAGTATATAAAGAGGGAAACCATAGCCCTTTGAGATACTACATTGTGCGCGTCTACCTTCTCTCTCTCTCATCTCTCATTCTCGCTATCTCTCTCTAAAGGTGGCCGTCCATCTTGTGATTTTGAGGGAATAGCAACCGCTTCTACGCCGTCGTGTTGTCGTTTCGATTGCTCGTGTATCTCCATCTTCTTTGGGGCTTCTTGCTCTAGAAGGAGACGTCGGATTTTGTTGGACGAAATCAGGAGATTCAAGGCTTGGATCTTCATCGAGGATTGCGGGAAGCACGCGTCTCATCATCGCGCCCGCAAGTGCCATCTTCGTAGATCGGACTTGAGTCAGGAGGATCTCTTGCTTTAGAGATCTAGTGATCGCAACCACGCTTCAAGAGGTATTTCTAATACTTTGTGGTTAAATGAAAACGATCCAAGAAACGTTCTTGTGATCATGTGGTTTCATCTCATGATTTAGATTTTTTAAATTCTGCTGCACCTAGCGACTAGTGCGACTAGCTGCTCCGATCGCATAATATGCGATTACCACGCTTA